>JAQGAO010004907.1:0-14343 GCA_034697705.1 Ommatoiulus sabulosus
GTGGAAATTTTGCAAATTTCTACTTGGAAAAAGGGCCCTGAGCTAAACTTGTAGAAGTATTAATTTTAGATCGCCATTACTGCGTTGAATTTCCCTGACTTTTTCAAACTAAACCATTCTTCCCTGACTTTTCCAGCTCATTTTCAAGTTCCCTGACTTTTCCAGGTTTTCCAGGTCTGGGGGAACCCTGAAAAATTATTAGCATCGCGGGGAAGTATTGACTTTACGGTCTCTTTAAAACGATAAATTTTCTTACAATATCTGCATCTGGTCCAAACCGAAGTCGGAGAATTCGGTCTTGCGGAGTCACCGCGAGCTAAATCATTGACCCGAGAGTCGGTCGGTGAAGTCCGCCTTTCCAATTCACGGTTTTCTGGTGTCCCGCTTCCGCTCGGTCCATTTTGCGCCGCTGAAATACCACCGGGTGATGTGGCTTTACCCGCGAAGCCATTCACCTGAATGCCGGTTGGTGAAGTTCGTGGTCCGTGCTGAAAATTTTGCGGTGTTGCATTTCCGCGCTGAACATTTTGTGCCGGCGAAATGTTAGTAGGAGGTGATCGGTTTGTGGGCTTTGGCTCTGGTGCAATAACTTTTGGCGCTGGCTTCGGTTCAGGAACGTTGATACGCGGTTGAGGAACCATGGCCTTAGACGCCGGTAGTTTTTGCGGTGGTTTCGACGGTGGTGTGGGAATTCTTGGCGCGCGGGTAACATTTGGCCTTCGCGCGGGTTGTTGCGGTTCATGAATTGCGGGTCTTCTCGATGAAACCTCTGGCTTCTGGGGTTGAGCTTTTGGCTTTGGAAAGTTGATGAATTCCCCTGAAAAATGTATCGGTATCCTATCAGATCGAGATATCCGTACAGTATTTTTTCAACGCATTAGGCAGAAATTTCATATTCAACTTCCTTGACTTTTCTAGGTTTTTACGAAATTTTCCCTGACCAATAATCATGTCAAAATTGATATAATTTTGAATGTTATCCACGATTTTGCAAATTCGGCAAATTTTCAGTATTCAGTAATTCAGTATTTTGCAAAATTTACTAACGGTTTATAATTTTCAAAATTGTGCAAAATTAGCGCTATAAAATTTCGAAAATTATTCTTCCAAAAAACGTTGGAAGTTTTGCAAATTTGTACTCGGAAAAGGTTGAAAATTTTACAAATTTTTCTCGGAAAACCTTGAAAGTTATGCGAATCTGTCCTCGAAAAATATGGAAATTTTGTAGTAGCAAAAGTTTGAATATTTTTCAAGTTTGTAATTGGAAAATGTTGAAAATTCTGCAAATTTGTGCAAGCTCGGAAATTTGAAAGTTATGCAAAATTTACTAACTGTTCATAATTTTAAAAATTAACGTAGCCTTACAAAATTAGCGTAATAAAATTTCGAAAATTTATCTTCCAAAAAACGTTGGAAGTTATGCAAATTTGTACTCGAAAAATACTGAAAATTTGTAGCAGCAAAAGTTTGAATATATTTCAAGTTTGTCCTTGTAAAATGTTGAAAATTCTGCAAATTCGTCCTGGGAAGCTTCAACATTTTTTAAAATTGTCCTCGAAAAACTTGAAAACTTAGCTCAAATGTTGAAAATTCTGTAAATTTGTGCAAACTCGGAAATTTGAAAACTTTGTAAAATTGTCCTTGAAAACATGAAAAAATATTGAAAATTTTGTAAAATTGTCCTCGAAAACTTGAAAACTTGCTCAAATGGGTCTTTTTTGGATTGTGACAACATTAATACGTTGAATTTCCCTAACTTTTCCCGACATTTTCAAGTTAATGCCTGAGTTTTCGAGGTTATTTTCAGATCTGGGGGGGAAATTAATAATTTTATTTTGCATTTTTTTACAGAAATTTACAAGTAGTCGAGTGATTAAACTCGGACACATAAAATCTACTATAAAACGAGTTTATAGTCCGATTAGCTTAATGGTCCATTAGGAGGACATTTCTGATAAGTGGAGCAAAAGCTCATGAAATCTGAGCAAATGCTCGACACGTGACAAAACGTGCACGTGTGTATACAGCAAATATCAACAATGGATTCGAGCGTTCATAGAAGAGCCACTAATAGCACTATCCCCGGGATTTAAAAACAACTTACAGTCTTTTATCTCGTCTTTATGGAAATTTATGAATCCCGACATCACTTGTTTTTCCTCGTTTTCGTCTAAATATTTCACTAGAAATGAAAAAGAATGCGAGTGAAGTTAAACAACAGGTGTTAGGCCTATGGAAGAGCGGCGTCAAATACGACGTTCGCGCGCATTTCTCAACCAAAATTTACCTTCACATAACGTTAGCCTTTGGATCACCTTATTCCCGGATTGCACCTTGCCGAAATAAACTCCTTCATCCGTTTTTAAACGAATTTCAGCGTCGATAGATTCGCATAGACGTCCAAAAGTCGTCATTTTTGTTTACTTCAGAAAATGATGCCCGACCGAGTCGATAGATGGCGCTGGCTGTCCCGCGTGGCAATGAAAATGCCAAGCGCAGAACGTGAATTCGGGAACGTAGATTCTAGGTTCGTGGCTGTGTTTAGGCTTCGAGAAAAAGCGAGTAACTGCATTGCCGAATTCGATCGGGATGCTGCTTTATTTTACCGTATTGCTTTTGCGTAACGGTCAAAACCTTAAAGTGGAAATTCCCTCGTATGTTTCATTTTCAACTTCCCTGACTTTTTCCAGGTTTTCATAAAATTTCCTCGACCAATGACAGTTTCAAAAATTGTACATATTTCGCACAATTTACTAATGACAATTTTCAAAATTAACATAGTAAAAATGTTACAAAATTAACATAGAAAAATGTTACAAAATTAACATAGAAAAATGTTACAAAATTAACATAGAAAAATGTTACAAAATTTTTTAAAAAAATATGTACTCGGAAAACGTGGAAATTTTTGAAAATTTGCATTCGGAAAATGTGGACATTTTTTTGCAAATTTGTACTCTTTGAAAACGTGGAAATTTTTGCAAATTTGTACTCTTTGAAAACGTGGAAATTTTTGCAAATTTGTACTCGGAAAACTTGGAGAATTTTTTGCAAATTTGTTGTACTCGGAAAACGTGGAGAATTTTTTTAAATTTTGCCCTCGGGAAACGTGAAAAATATGGCAAATTTGTACTCGGAAATCGTGGAAAGTTTTTTGCAAATTTGTACACAGAAAACGTGGACATTTTTTTGCAAATTTGTACTCGGAAAACTTGGAGAATTTTTTGTAAATTTGTACTCGGAAAACGTGAAGAATTTTTTAAATTTTGCTAGCGGGAAACGTGAAAAATATGGCAAATTTGTACTCGGAAAACGTGGACATTTTCTTGCAAATTTGTACTAGGAAAACTTGGAGAATTTAAAAAATTTGAACTCAGAAAACGTGGGAAATTATTTTGCAAATCTGTACTAGAAAAACGTGACAAATTTTTAAAATTTGAACTCGAAACACGTGTAAAATTTTTCAAAATTTGTACTCTAAAAATGAGGAAAATTTAGCAAATTTTTACTCAAAAAAGGGGCCCTGAGCTAACCATGTAGAAGTATTAATTGTGGGATGCAACAACTTGACTACGTTGAATTTCCCTGACTTTTTCAAAACAAGCCATCCTTGCCTGACTTTTCCAGACATTTTCAAGTTCCTGATAATTACTTGGTTTTTACTTTGATTTTCAAGTTCCCTGACTTTTCCAGGTTTTCCAGGTCTGGGGGTACTTCAAACAAAAATTTGAAGTTCAATTTAAACAAAAAAAAGTACTCGAACGTTAGTTGGATGTCTCAACGTTTGATATTTTCCCAAAAATGCTGCTGGGTGACACGTAGACATTTTCCGCAAATTAACATCGTGTCGTTAATTGCGGGAAAAATGTCCGCAACTTTTACTAATGAATCTTCTCTAGAAAATCATACGCAATGTTTTCGTTTTGAGTTCCTTATTTAATTACGAGGAATTATCACAGGCTTCGTAATCGTATATACTATCGAAAGAAGCCATTCATTGACGGCTAGAAAAATTTAAATTTAGAAACTCGAGTTCAAAGGTTATCGAAAAACGTCAGCATTTCTCCAAATAGACCTTGATCGCGACGCGCTAACTTAAAGCGCAATTTTATCCTTAATTTTACTAACTGAAATATAAATAAAGGTACTCATGCAGGACCGAAGCTTTACGAATCGTAAATAATCGCAAAATGGTCGGAAAAATCACAAAATTGTCGGAAATAATCGGCCAAACTGTTGAAAAATTCGCAAAATTGTCCAAAATTAAAAAAATGGTCAAAAATTCGCAAAAATTGTCGAAAAAAATATGCCAAATTGTTGAAAAATTCGCAAAATTGTCCAAAATTCAAAAAAATGGTCAAAAATTCGCAAAACTGTCCAAAATTCAAGAAATGGTCAAAAATTCGCAAAATTGTCGAAAAAATCTGCCAAACGGTTGAAAAATTTGCAAAATTGTCCAAAATTCAAAACATGGTCAAAAATTCGCAAAATTGTCCAAAATTCAAAAAAGGGTCAACAATTCGCAAAATTGTCGAAAATAATCTGCCAAACTGTTGAAAAATTCGCAAAATTGTCCAAAATTCAAAAAAATTATCAAAAATTCGCATTTATCCTCGGAATAGTTTACAAACTTCGAAAGTATTCCTCGGGAAAAATTCAGAATTTTGCAAGTTTAATCTCAGAAATTAAAAAGCTTGCAAATGTGTCCTCGGAAAAAAACTACTTGAGATAGGATACTGGAATAAGAAACTACTTTCCTAAATTACAAAACAAAAAATGAGGAATGCGACTTGAATTAACAAAAAAAAAGGCATTACAGTCTCCCCAAAAGTGCGAATTCGGTGTGAGGTCAGTTGCCTAAATGACCCTTGGGCATCCACCTGTTGCTGGACCACCTTTGCCCCCCTTCTACCTCCTCCATTTTTTTTACACCCGGGGTTAAATATTTCTCGTTTCTACCCGAGCTGTTAAAAATCTTGTAAGAAAACCTGCATCGGTCAAGGGTGCTGACCAGCGGCTATTTTTAAAGGCCCCCATTATCGTAAACAAGAGAGTGACAGTTTGCACCCAAAAGCGCAATTAGTACCCCGAAAAACTCATCCCAAATTCAAAATAAAGTCGTAAAACTTTGCTAAAAATTACGTCATATAGCTTCAAAGTGACGTCATTCCTACGAAATGGATCGGAAATCGCGTCTCGAATGACGTCATTTCTGATGAAAATTTTGAAAAATCGTTCTCGAGTGACGTCATTTTCAAGTAATATAATTAAATACGGGATCATTTTCGAATAAGTTATTTGTAAAATCATAATGTCTTTATTTTAAAATGACGTCATTTTCGTGTACCGTAATTCATTTTAAGTCACTTCTAAAATTGACGTCATGTTCGAGTAATTTATTTAGATATGGGGTCATTTTCGAATAAATTTTTTGTGAAACGATATCTTTATTTTAAAAATGACGTCATTTTCGAGTAATTCGTTTGAAGTCGTGTCTTAAATTGACGTCATTTCTGATGAAAATTTTGAAAAATCCATTCTCGAATGACGTCATTTTCGAGTAATTAATTTAAATACGGGATCATTTTCGAATACGTTATTTGTAAAATCATAATGTCTTTATTTTAAAATGACGTCATTTTCGAGTAATTCATTTTAAGTCACTTCTAAAATTGACGTCATTTTCGACTAATTCATTTTCAGTCACATGTAAAATTGACGTCATTTTCGAGTAATTTATTTAGATATGGGGTCATTTTCGAATAATTTTTTTGTGAAACGATATCTTTATTTTAAAATGACGTCATTTTCGAGTATTTCGTTTGAAGTCGTGTCTTAAATTGACGTCATTTCTGATGAAAATTTTGAAAAATCCATTCTCGAGTAATTGATTTAAATACGGGATAATTTTCGAAGAATTTTTTTGTGAAATCATAATGTCTATATTTTAAAAATGACGTCATTTTCGAGAAATTCGTTTTTAAGTCGTGTCTTAAATTGACGTCATTTCTGATGAACATTTTGAAAAATCGTTCTCGAATGACGTCATTTTCAAGTACTGTAATACGGGATGATTTTCGAATAAATGTTTTTGTGAAATCATAATGGCTATATTTTAAAATGACGTCATTTTCGAGTATTTCATATGAAGTTACATCTAAAATTGACGTCATTTTCGAGTAATTCGTTTTAAGTCACATCTAAGATTGACCTCATTTTCGAGTTGTTTTTTTACGAGTAAGTTATTCGTTAAACCGTAATAACTTCATTTTAAAATGACGTCACTCGGAGCAATGACGTCATTTTCGAGGAACCGATAATAATTCAGTCATGACGTGCAATTTTATTTCCGTCTTGAAACGCGATGTTAAGCCATTATTTCGAACTCGTTTCTTACAGTCAATTAGGTCAACAGAATTCGTAATTTTAGGTCATTTTGTCAAAATCAAGTTCGAAAGTGACGTCATTCTAAGAAATTATTGTCTATATAACAAACTGGATAAGATGATTTAATTTCTGGTAACATTTTCACGATCAATAGGGGTACTCGGACAGCTGCTTTACGAGTCGTACTTTAGTACTTACCACACACAAAATGCCAAAGTACGATTTTTGAAGATGCTGTACGAATAGATGCTGTTTTGAATACGCGCATTTAATACTCGAGTACTCGAGCAGAAGCTTTACGAATCGTACTTTAGCAGACGTCAAAGTTATCTTTTTACACCAATGAATGCGTTCCATTTTAAGGCGTGACTGCCAAAGTACGATTCGTAAAACACAAAAATGAACTGAAATAATTTCGGTGAGTTTATGTTCGTTATAGTGCAATGAATGCATCCTGATAATGGAATTTTTAAATAAAGTCTCAAACTCGTAAATTCGTAACTAAAAAAACAATAACGTAAAAAATGAATTAGAAATAAATTGCGTTTTTTCGCAAATATTGGGAAAGAATTTTTATCGTAAATTTGAAGAAATGGGCAAACAAAACGCAATCGTGTTGCGGAACTTTCGATTCACGATAAAAAAAAAATAGAAAACACAAAAAAACATTCAAAAACATGAGTGCCAAAAGTTGATAAAACTTTACAATAAACTAATTAAAAACAAACTGACAAAAATCAACTCAACCTCCTACCGGTACGAAATACCCAAATGTCAATTTCAACGACCCGATCGATCGACAAATTCAATATATTCTAGACATTCCAACTTTACCAAGAATTCAAACCAGCTGCCAACATATATACGCTAACGGTCGTGGCCGATTTTTAGAGGAACTGTCCCGGCATTTGCCTGAAAACTACTTTGGAAAACCACGAAAACCCAAGTGAGGACAGCCGAGCCGGGAATCGAACCCGGGTCTACCGAATGCGAAGCCAAGCAGCTTGACCGCTGCACTAACATCGCTCGGTAAACTACCTAAGAATTCTTAAAGTACTTAAGCAACTACTTGCGGAATCGAACGCGTGGATCGTTCGCCTATTCCAACTTTTTCAATTCGAACATTAAAATGGAACTTTTTTTCAATTCGAACATTCGAATTGAGCACATTCAATTCGAACATTCAAATTAACATGCAAACAACGCGAATTTTCATTACGTTTTCGATTATGCCTTTGGCACGTTTGGGTTACACAATATACATATTACATTTTTGTCAAAGAATTTTTATGAATTATGAAGAATATAAATACATTTTGAAAAAGTTTAAAGAATTTTGAAGAATTTTATTAAATTTAAATGAATTTTAACGAATGTTTAATAAATTTTGAATTGGTGGACTCACCGAGCAAGGTGGTTTAGACGTTAGCTCTCTAGACTATCAATCGGTAGACCCAGGTTCGGTTCCCGGGTTGGCTATCCTCGATTGTGGTTTTTCATCCAGGGATATACCTGGGATATGGCCATTCATGGCCATATCAATATGGCCATACAAGAAATTAGCCAGAATTTTATTCCTCAGTCTACCTCAGATATGGCCATATATAAAAAAAATTTAAATATGGCCATACAAGAAATTGGCCATATTTAATTTCTTTTATATATGGCCATGTCTATATTTTTTCCACCCAGGTATGGATATGTACAGAACCTTGTTTAGTGGCCATACCTTCCATACATGGCCATATCTATATTTTTTCCACCCAGGTATGGATATGTACAGAACCTTGTTTAGTGGCCATACCTTCCATATATGGCCATATCTATATTTTTTCCACCCAGGTATGGATATGTACAGAACCTTGTTTAGTGGCCATATCTTCCATATATGGCCATATATAAAAAAATTTAAATATGGCCATACAAGAAATTGGCCATATTTAATTTTTTTTATATATGGCCATATCTATATTTTTTCCACCCGGGTATGGATATGTATATAACCTTGTTTAGCCATATCAAATAGGCCCACATCTGGACATATTCAGGTATGGCCATATTTGATAGCAAGTATGGTCATATCTATGTAAATACACATATGGACAATTTCAGATATGGACATATTTGGATCCATATATTAACCATATCTGGCAATATATACTTTTTCCACCCGGGATAGTTTCCCACAATTCCTCCAGGCGAATGCTGAGATACATGTAGTTCCTATATTAAATCGGCCATGACCGTCTTCCCATCCGATACTCCTCGTTAAACTCCTAAATACGGGAAATACATTAAAACCTGGATAAGTGACCACCTGTCTATTGTGTACAGTGACCGATGTGCGTTGTCTTTTTGGCAATTTTTACATCGTCAATGTACCTTATAAAGTGACCAGATAACGGATGAGTCACATTACATCTTTCTTTAACCCATGGACATAACCCGTGGCCATTGGTTTTGTGTTTTTTTTACTACATTTATTACAGTCTACATGTAGAAGTAAAGTGTACATGTTCATTATTATGCCGAATTGAATTTTGAATTGAAATGCACGCATTCCTTGTATAGTGACCACCTGTGTACAGTGACCAACGTAGCATTTTTTTGGTGGTCACTCTTAACAGGTTTTACTGTATTCCTAAAATATGATGTGGGGCTGTTCCATTATGACCACGCTGCTTAGTCTGACTTAATTCGTATAATGACCACCACTGACAAATAGTACGATGTTCTGACTGCAGGGTAAACAATTGAATTGAATTGAATCGAACGCCAATTCGAATATCCCCATCGAACTGCTCGATTCGAACATTCAAATTAAACTTCTTCAATTCAAACGTTCCGATTCGAACTATTTCAATTCGAATTTTCCAATCGAACTTTCTCAATTCGAACCGTAAAATGGAACTTTTTTTTTTCAATTGGAACACTCTCATCGAACGTTTTTCAAAATTGAAACATTCCCAAAAGTATTCGAATAGTACGGAGCCTCGTTATTTGATGTCAGATAAGAAGAAGCTACAGAGTCCTTTTTAGTCTCCGAAGCCATTCGATAAAAACATTTCTGGGAAGTGTTTAGATTCCGCTAGGTGCGTGTCTATAAATAAACAGATAAATGATAAAAATCTTATTAATTCGCTACAATTTTATCAACGCCTGACGTTCTCGAACGTTCGTTCAAAATGGCCGAAAAGCTGAATGAATCAGTTGACCCCGTGACGTCATCCCTAGCTTCTAGCGTCGGTTCAAACCGCTTTTCGTACCTTCGCCTCGTTGAGTAACTCGCTAGTTGTTTTTTTACTATACTCCTTACTACATGTACTAATTTTTTAAGGGGAAACGAGTTAAAGGGGGTTAAGGGGGGTGGGGGTTAAAGGGGAGGGGGATGTTTCATTCATGGAAAACTCGAATTTCTGCCTAGTTTTATTCGTTCGTCCCCTCGCCCTTTGACCCCTTATCACCCCTCACCCTCGTCTAGGTTCAACCCCGTAAAACCCACCTGAACTTTCGTAGAATAACAATAGAACAGCTTTAAAACTTATATTTTGATATAAGAAATGCAGAGTTTGGTGAAAATTATTTAAAATTTTTGGGAAATTTGAAATTTTATGTTTTTTATTAAAAAAAAAATAAGTAAAGAAATATGTTACGTTATTACGCTATTATTATAATTATGTTATAATAACTGTTGTTTTATATATAAGAAGTTGTTTTAAACGATAAAATATTTTTAAAAAAAATTAAACGATCAAATATTTAAACAAAATTAAAAAAAATTAAACGATCAAATATTTAAACAAAATTAAAAAAAAACTTTCAAAAAGTTAAACGACAATTTATTAAAAAATAAATAAAATAAATAGATAAAAAAAAAATTTCAAAAAACTTAAAAAATATGATATAAAAACTGTTCAAAATTTCCTACTAATTTATTTAAATTGTTATAATATTTCATGGGGTAAAATATTATTATAATTATGTTATAATAACTGTTGTTTATGTAAAAAGTTGTTTTAATCGATAAAATATTTTTAAAAAAAATAAACGATTAATTATTTTTTTTAAAAAAAACTTTAATAAAGTTAAATATTAGAAAAAAACTTTAACAAAGTTAAATATTAGAATTTTTTTTTCTAATATTTACTTAAAAACTTAAAAAATATGAAAAAAAACCTTTAAAAAAACTTTAAAAACTTAACAAATATGATACAAGTATTCAAAATGTCCTCCTAATTTATTTTAATCGTTATAAATATTTCAGCGAGTTTTATTAAATGTCAGTAATCATAACGAAATCCTAATGTCAATTAAACGTTCCAATCGAATTCTATTAGCTGAGATTCCATTCTAAAAGTTATTAAAAATTAAAATTTGATCATAAACTTTCCAAATCTATTTTTAAATTTTATCGGATGTATAAATGAGTTACCGTACAAAAATACTTTTGAATTTTCACCCGAGGTGAAAAATTGGAGGCTTTCAGGTAGTGCGTACTCGGTACTTTGAGTTGTACTTTGGTTTATTTTCCGATCTCTACTGTGTACGATGATCTTTCAATTTGTAGCGCTGATAAGCCTTATTTTCTCATTGACTGTTCGGAGTGAGTCATCCTCAAATTAACTTCGGATTACGCAATTTCAAAAACCTTTTATTGTTCTCTCTAAGCCTAAGCCTCGTCCCAGCTCGCATTTTCAAACAAACACTAAACACGAGAGGGTCGTCCCTAAAATACACCTCCGAAAATATTTTTAAAAAAACTTATTTTCAAAATACAATAATTTTCAAATATTACTGAAAAACTAAATTGCTAGAAATTGTTAAAAAAATATCAATCAAAAATTACTGGAAAACGAAATTCCCGTAATTGTCTAAATAAAAAATTCAAAAATTTCCAAAAATATTATTTTTCAAACATTAACCGAATTTTCGGTGACCGAAAAATTAAATATTTGATAAAACTTTGAAACATTATTGGGAAAACTTAATATTTTATACATTATAAAAACTAAAAAATTTCCAAATTTCAAAAACTAAACATTTTCCAAATTACAAAAACTAAACATTTTTGAAATTACAAAAACTAATCATTTTCCAAATTACAAAAACTAAACATTTTCCAAATTACAAAAACTAATCATTTTCCAAATTAAAAAAACTAAACATTTTCCAAATTCCAAAAAATTAACATTTTCCGAATTCCAAAATCGAAACATTTTCCAAGTTACAAAAACTAAATATTTTCCAAATTACTAAAACTAAACATTTTTGAAATTACAAAAACTAATCATTTTCCAAATTCCAAAAACTAAACATTTTCTAAATTACAAAAACTAAACATTTTCCAAATTACTAAAACTAAACATTTTCCAAATTATAAAAAATTAACATTTTCCAAATTCCAAAAACTAAACATTTTCCAAATTACTAAAACTAAACATTCTCCAAGTTACAAAAACTAAATATTTTCGAAATTACAAAAACTAAACATTTTCCAAATTGCAAAAAACTAAATATTTTCCAAAACACGCGTTTCAAGGACGACTTTTTCCTTCGGTTAAATTTAACTTTTGAAGAGTCGCGAGTAGTTCATAAATGACGTCACTCGATTCCGAGAAATTTTTGTTCTCAAATATTTCGTCACATGATGACGTCACCTCCAAAAAAGTCTGGAAAGTCTAAGCTCAGCCGAGCGTGACTGGTGTTCGTTGACCCCGTTTATGGACGACCCCGTTTAAACGAATTCCAGACATTAGATTCCGGATGTGAAATTAATTAATTTCATATTGAGGCGCTTATTCATCGACAAACAGTCGCCGATGAAAATATTAATCACTTGTCTAAACATTGCACTTAAAACATGACCAATTTGAGCTTCTGTTAAATTTCAAAAATTTAGCTTAATCGACGGTTAAGGTTAACGGTTGATGGACCAATGATTCGGATACATTAAAGCTTTTCCTTTCTTGGATTTAATCCAAAAACTTTTAAAAAACACTTTAAAAAAAGTTGTACTTTTCTGTTAAATTTAATCGACCATTAATGGTCGATTAACGCAGCTTTATTTAACTCTCGATGAATTGAACGGTTGCATTATTCGTCAGTTAGTTAATCGATGGTTAAAAAAAGTTGAAATGAATGAATTTGTAAAATTGAAAACTTTTCAAAAAACATTTTAAAATGTTTTTTTTGTTTTTCTGTTAAATTTAATCGACCCTTAATCGTCGATTAAAGACAGATTTATTTAACCCTGGATGAGTTGAGAGGTTGTATTATTCGCCAGTTAGTTAATCGATGGTTAAAAAAAGTTGAAATGAATGAATTTGTAAAATTGAAAACTTTTCAAAAAAACATTTTAAAATTTTTTTTCTTTTTCTGTTAAATTTAATCGACCCTTAATCATCGATTAAAGACAGGTTTATTTAACCCTCGATGAGTTGAGTGGTTGTATTATTCGCCAGTTAGTTAATCGATGGTTAAAAAATTTAAAATGAATGAATGGGCAAAATTAAAATTTTTCCAAAAAAAAAACCACTTTAGAAGTTTTTCTTTTTTGGTTAAATTTAATCGACGCTTAATCGTCGATTGCCACTGTCTTAAATCATCGATTATCTACAGCATCGATAAATTGACCGGTTGCATTAAGCGTCAGTTAGTTAATCGACGATTAAAAAAAGTTGAATTTATAGAATTTAAAATTTTTCAAAAAACGCTTCAAAAAATTTTTTTTTTCGATTAAATTTAATCGACGCTTAACCGTCGAGTGCCATTAATCGTCGATTAACAATACACATTCGAAAATCTTTCGTACAACAATTTTTCCATCGACTAACGGTCGATTAACCATAAAAATGATTATCGCCGAATAAATACAATTACAACTTCGATTAGCACTATTTTAATCGCCCGATTAAATTTAACGTGCCGATTAAAAAAAATTAAACGGTCGATCAACTAATCGGTTAACAATCACGGTCAATAAATTCAAAAATTCTACGTAAAAACTTAATCTTAGTACAGAAATACACTTTTATCATTCGGTTGAAAATTGACCTAACACTTAAACGTCGATTAAGTGCTAAACGGCCGATTAACTAACGGTAGTATATGAGGCGAGGGGTCAATGGCAAGCGTTATATATCCGCTTCCTCTTCTCGTTAATCGTATAATAAGAGGTCAATTTCATTTCTATGAAAAATCATCTTAAATTTCGTAAGAAAAATCTGAGTCAAATTCTGAAGAAGTTGTTTTTATAATTCATTCAAAATAATAAAAAACAAAACCAGTTTTACGCACGCAACTCAGGTACGCAAAGAGAGCCTCTTACGTAAAAGATAAATGAAATTGTACCTCGTATACATCCCGTGATATCATAATGTACTCACTTTGTTTGATTAGAAATCTTATCAGAAAATTATATCCAGAATTTGTTTTTTACTCAAATCGCAAATCATAACAATAGCTAGCGGCGGAACTCAGACTAGAGATTTACGAATCGTACTTTGGCAAGCATTGCCGTGGTACGATTCTTAAAACTGCTAATTGTTATATGGGGTATAATTCTGTATAAATCTAAGGGGTACTCGAGCAACAGTTTTAAAAATCGTACTTTGGGTTTTTTTTGGCCAGTGCTGCCAAAGTTTAATTCGTAAAGCTGCTGCCTGAGTAGCCTCGAGAACTATAACGTTATTATTGTACGAGTCCAATTAGGCGAATATGATTAGGGGTATAATTCTGTATGAATCTAAGGGGTACTCAAACAACAGCTTTTAAAAATCGTACTTTGGTTTGTTTTTTTGGCCAGTGCTGCATGCCAAAGTTTAATTCGTAAAGCTGCTGCCTGAGTAGCCTCGAGAACTATAACGTGATTATTGTACGGGTCCAATTAGGCGAATATGATTAGGGGTATAATTCTGTATGAATCTAAGGGGTACTCAAACAACAGCTTTTAAAAAT
>JAQGAO010004908.1:0-14343 GCA_034697705.1 Ommatoiulus sabulosus
TCTTCTACCTGTTCTCGATCGTGGCGGACGTGCAGCATGCTTGCTCACGTCGCCATTTGCAAAGTAGTTTAAATAAACTTTAGTTCAATTAATTCTCGCTCTCATCGATTTAATTCATCAAGACAGGATGCATAAATTAGTGGATTTAAAGAAATGTGTCAAAGCGTTTCTTAGTCTGTGCTCTTAACAATTGCTGAAGTGAATGCGATATCGCCTGTAAACAGTAAAATATAAATGTTTAAGACTTTGCACTTTAATATTAATTTATTTTTTAACGAATCCAGAATCCGGAATCCGTAATCCGGAGATGACAATGTTTATATGACAAAAAAATATGATAATTTGCCGGATTATTTACAATTTGATCGGAAATTAGTTTAATCAGAGATTACAATGTTATATGCCCCTGATAATAGGCAATCATTACAAACATTGACATTATGCAGTGTTGCCTTCGGATTAATCTTTCCCCGATTTCATAAGTTAGTTTTGTATTTTCAAACGTATTAAAATGTACAAATATTTGACAGACTATATGTCCTAAAAATGCCTCATTAAATGTTTGAAAAAATTTGTCTCATTAAATGCACGAGGGAATGGCCATGAAAACGTAGGATAAAATATCCGATATAATGTACCAAAGAATGTGCTATTTAATGTCCAAAAAACATGCGATTAAATGTCCTAAGAAAGGCGTCATATTTATGAATGACGTCATTAAGTTCACAACCGATGACGTTGTTCATAAAAAACAATTAGTGACGCCATTAATACGTATTTTGGTAATGACGTCGTTCATAAAAAACAATTAGTGACGTCATTAATACGTATTTTGGTGATGACGTCATTCATCAAAATTATAAAGATGTCATCATTCCCTCAGAAAAACTACCTCATTAAATGTTTGCAAAAATGTCACATTAAATATTGTCCCAAAAAATAATTAAAATAAGTTGTACTGTTAACTAAGAAATGTCCAATTCATTTATTTTTACTTTCATTGTCTATACGGGCCAAAAAAATTACGTTTTCTAAAATGATCTTCGAAAAATTCACTATAAGAACATAAACGATAATCGATCCTGAATTACATGACCCCACAAGAAAGGTTGAATAGAAGGGTGAAAGGACTATTATGGGAGCCCTAGATTAGTTGGGGAGAAGGGGGGGTCGGAGTAGTGGGTCAAATAATTCTTAATAAATATGATACTTTCGGGACATAATTGAGTCCTATTTATTTTATTTTAAATCTTGTAAAGAATCCCACTGCCCACTTGCCTTAGCAGAAAGTGGGAAGCCACGGAAAAGATCCTGGCTAAGGGCCCCGTTTCAAAATGTGGGGGTCATGCTGAACAAATTGAACATGATTTGCCGAAAAACACGTTTCAGAGATGGAATTTCATCCCGAAAAGGATTTTACAGTTCAACTAAATTTATACTTGCACCTGGTGGTTAGCGAGCCCTTTGGTGCTGGTCAGTAATGAGGTCTGAGCTGAGCCTCACCAGGAATTTCTGATTTCCTTTCAACAGGAGGGGTCAGTGACCCATTGGCGTGACGTTGAACCCCTAGTTGAAGGGGGTCAAGAAGTCCGTCGAGCACCTTTTGCCATGAAACAAAACGAATTTTAAAATTAATTTCAATAATCGAAACTCGCTGTCAAATACGGTACTTAACATTTTAATTGAGTTTGACTCGTTTTTAATAACAACACTTTTGTTCTTCGACTTTAAATTGTCCTGTTCAGTTCGATGGAACCTTTTTGAAAACTCAGTGACGTCACCATCCATTTTGGACCCGGACATTCTCGGGGTTTAACTTTGCTCTTCAAATTATTGGGGATTTGGGTCAATACGTTCTCCACTGGCTGAAATGCGTTGCCTCGCCAGTGGTCAGTACATCACGAGGTGCAAATATCCGTTTTTTTTTCATACACTTCATTCTTCTCTCTCTACTTTGAAGTCTTTGCCACTACATTTTTTAGCTTTGGTAAGTTTTTCCTTTTTATTCCTTATTTCCTTTAGCTTCTTCGAGTGCTTTTTCCCCAGGTTTTAAACTTATTACTCGGTCAGTGACAGTAGTCATTGAAGCTAAAAGAATTTTAAAATTAATTCCAACGATCGAAACACGCTGTCAAATTCGGTATGTAACATTTTTAAATGAGCTTGAATTATTTTAATATACTTTTGTTGTTCGACTTTTTTATTGGTGGCAAAAATGCCTCGCATAGCCAGTGGTCATGAGTCTCTAAACATTCTCACAATTTCTAGACTTCCAGCCACTACTTTGCCATGAAACTGCTGAATTTGACGTCTGTAATTAACTTCAATTCGTATCTACTAACTTTTATTAGTAGTTCATTTTAATGTTATAAACCCTGCCTTCTTTGCGTAATTTTTTTCTTGTTTTAAAGTTCTTTTATTGAATAACTTTAAATAGAAAAATAATATTCAAACGAGCCATGATTTTTGACAAAACATGACAAGAAAACAACATAGACGAAGTGAAGAAATTTCGCAAAACGAATTTTAATAGATTTTGGCAAACCAGGGCAACTATAAACAGAATGTTTTTAAATTGTCAGTGTTTAAATTCTGCTAATTGCCCTTTGTAGTAGATAGGGTAATGGTCTGACAACCTATTTCTGCCAACTTGAAAGGGTAGTGCGCAAAGGTCAAGTTAACCCCCTGGCCGGATTAAAACTATCGAGGGGGTTTAACATACCTCGCACCCCATTCGTCAGACATTAGTATAAATTGGGACTGTTTGCTCGCAAATTTTTAGGGTTGTTTAACTTTTGGTACTGACCAGAGAACAACACCACTCGGAGTAGTTGATTTTTAAATTATTATTTTAAACACTCTTGTCACAAGTTCGCTTTGACATCGTCGATTTACTCGATTCGGGGTTTTGGATTTCCAGCCAGCCACTATTAAAGGAACTGTTGACCAGTACTCTCGATCCTCTGTCCAGCTCGTCCAAACCAGCTTTGTGTAAGTTTCTGGTTTTATTTTTTAATCTAGTTAGAGAGTTTTTCAATTATGCAATAATGATGTGTTGCTGGAGATATCTTCTTGCAAGGTCCCTCCTGAAATTTCATTTTTAATCTCCCTGACTTTCCAGGTTTTAAAAAAATTTCCCTGACCAATGACAACGTGTAAAATTGACTTATTTTCCAAAATTGACACTGAAAAATATTTTTTTAAATTTACTAACGACAATTTTGAAAATTAACAAAAAAAATTTTAAAAATTTAAAAACATTGCGTGATTACTTTTTTAAAATGGGAAAATTTCGTTTTCGGAAAATGTGAAAAATTTGTGCTCGGAAAAAGTGAGAAATTTGGCAATTTTGTTCTCGGGAAAACCTAGAGAATTTTGAAAATATGTATACAAAAACCGTGGACAATTTTGTTAATTTGTCCTCGGAAAAATTTTCAAATTAATACTCATAAAACGTGGAAAATTGTGTAGAATTGTACATGGAAAACGGGAAAAATGTTGCAAATCTGTACTGTACTCCGAAAATGTTTAATTTTTTTTCTAATTTCTACTAGGAAAAATGGCCTTGAGCTAACCTAATAGAAGTATTAATTTTGGATCGCTATGACTGCGTTGAATTTCCCTAACTTTTTCAAAATCAACCATTCATCCCTTACTTTTCCAGGTTTTTTTTCAAGTTCGCTGACTTTTCCAGGTTTTCCATGTGTGGGGGAACCCTGTCTTGGTAGAGCTAATTCACAGAGTCAGGAAAATTAATAGTAAAACTGCACTGAAACGCAAGCTTTGAATTAATGAGCCAGATTAATGATCTGGTGAACGGAGGGAAAGCTGTTAAATACGACAGTCTCTAGAACATGTTTTTATTTTAGTAAATTACATTAAATTTCTAATAATTAAGGCAAGGGAAAGCAAGGGAGATTCAGAAAGAGGGAGGAGGGGGAATGGAGAACACAAGTTTGAACTCTTAGATACGTTATAAATTAAGACTGACACTGTTTTAAGTTTATATTTGTAAGCTTCAATTTAATACATTTTTTTAAAAAAAATCGATTAAAAAGTGCATCATTTTAACTGATTTCGTGGATGCACTAATGAAATAATTGCACAAGAGAGGATCAGTGTTGAAATATTTACTTTAAGATTCTGCTTTTGTTGATAATTCAATTTATTTTTCAGTGTATTTTTAGTTGATTTTCATCCACTAGGACATTGTAGATTAACTCGATTCGGACTTCCAGCCACCAACGAACTGTTCACTAGTACTATTGCTTTTCTGTCCGGCCCGTTCCTACCAGTTTTGGGTAAGTTTTTTAATTAATTTTATACGTTTAGGGTTCAGTGGTACAAAAACAGTTAGGAAACACAGATTTAAATGAATAAAAGAGGGGTGTTCATTAAGTCTCCTCAACGAATCTGAAATAAACACTCCTGGTTAATTATATTTTTAATTAGTGATGCCTAATGTAGGCACTATGGCCTACCTAGGGTACAATGAAATGAAAGTTGGAAAGTGGAAGAAGTTATAGATATCAGTAAAGTCTGATACTGTTTCAAAATTATATATTTGTGCTACAATTTTGTTTAAATTAATTTTGATAGTATTATTTGAACTGATTTCATGGATGCATTAATCAAATAAATGCGTTTAAGATGTGATCAATGTTGAAATTTAAGACTTTTAGTCTTCCTTGTGTAATACAAGCATTTTTCGTAGAATTAGCTTCATAAAGTGGCAAAATGTTATCTTTTAAAATGGATCCTATGAAATGTAAAATATTGAGAAATTCCTGATTATCGACGTTCGAAAATTCACGAAAAATGTCAAAATCTTAGCGTTTCAGCATCGAACCAAAACAGATACTGCATGTTTAACGAACATTTCATTATTCATTTCAGCCATGAATTTGATGCCATCAATTTCCCTGCAGAGATCCTCCATGGTGGAAGTGGTGACTCGGCTCATCCAATGCAATATTCCCAAAAACCTGAAAATTCGTGCGTACTCCCAGTGGGAAGAAACAGAAGCAGAAGTGGTCGAAATTAAGTTACAGAAGCTCGAGATTCCCATCGTGTGTCAAAAAGCAATGACCAGAATGGTAAGGCCCATCTTCCGGCGAATCCGGTATGCGAATGACCAATTCTCCAAGCACCTTACCAGCACCTCCATCAGCAGCATCCTTGAGTGCATCCGGTTCACATCGTGGGGCACGGTGGACTTGAAAAGATCTGTGGAGGCGCTTTTGGATCTAAGCATTGAAGAGTTGCCAAAGTTGATGCGCTACAAGCTTTCTCGCGTTTTCTGTCTCCAAGACCGAATCGCAAGCTGCTATGAAGATCTTGATGATGCAGACAAGATGCGTCAACCGAGAAGCCTAGACTACAAGTACATGCCAGTGCGTGGACCACGAAGTTTTACCAATTTTGAGTATGCGGTGATCAATGGCAATGAAGTTGCGGCGAGGTATTTCTGGAAAACTGAAAAAAAGTTACTACATCCGACAAAACTCGTTAAGCTAATTCGTGATGATAAACTAAAATTTCATCGAGACACTCTTCGGGGTTTGTACCTCTTCTTGCTTTCCTGTTTCCCGGACAATGTGTCACTGCAAGAGGCCCTGCTTGACTCAGTGCCTTTTCTGGTTTCACTTTTCGAGAGGCCCTATCTAGACAAACTTTTGGAATTGCTTCACAGAATGCCCAAAGAGCGAAGGTACTTAAATATGGGAAGCCTGATTTATGCAGTTTTTAAAATATCCAGTTATCGCCGGATGGATGGTGACTATGTCAACACCTTGCGATACTTTTTAAAAGAGTTTTTAGTAATGGATAAAGGTTTGAGCTCTCCGAATCCTCAAGCAGGAAATGCTCTAATCCCCTTCTCTTTGTTTTGCTTCCTCAATTATGAACAGTCTAATTATGAAAACTGGGTTCGACTCACTAGGTACTGGGCTGGTTGGACGTCCCAGTGGACAAGAATTGTCATTTACAACATTGACATGATCCTCTTTAAAATGCCCAAATGCAATAAAAATAACTTTTGTTTCGTGAGATTGCTACAGGAGCTTTTAGAAGAAAAACACAAAGTGCGATACTGCGAGCTGCGAGCCAAAGACATCGCTAACCTCATTCTAGATTACCGGCACCCTAGATTGGAATGGCTCTTCAAGCATTGTCTGACCAATGAACAGTCCAAGGGAATAAAAAGAAGCCTGTGGGACGACGAAAATATCTTGAACAGGTTCAACCTTTTAAACCAAAATTTTAAGGGGGGGAATAGATTGGATATATTTGCGAAATTCTGCTGCATGCAAGTGCAGTTGGAACATAATTTGAACAACGAGTTCTAATTAATAAATTGAAATGTTTTGTGAACTAGGAACGCTGTTTAATGAATGAATTTATAAAACAAATACCTACAAATATGCAGAGTGGCTCATCAAATCGACGATTGATTTGTCGTAATCTTATCTAATTAGACCGATATTTGTTAATTATTAGTCGTATATGTAATGTCGAACTGTCTAATTTCGTATCAATTCACAAATTAGAAAAATTCTAAGCAATTTTGGACAATTTTGCTAATTATCGATAATTTTTTGCATCTTTTATGACAAATTTAGCAAATTCTTGGCAATTTTGCTAATATTTGACAATTTTTAAAATTTGTCGTTAATATTGCTAATTTGGACAATTTTTTGCAAATATTACGAAAGAATTTGGAATATTTTTTAACTATTATTTGCAAATTCTCCACAAACTGTTGCCAAATTCTGAAAAAAATGTAATATTTAGACTCCAAAGATAATGAATGAAACAAAAGTTGAATAACAAAAGCATGTTCTCAATGGCTAAACGACTGCTTGCTAACTTACATTAGCTTTAAAAATCCAATGAAATCCTTACAAATGTTTGCCCAACACATAATTCTCCTAGAACTGGAAAACCGGGAAAAGTCGGGATACTTTAAAATGTCTGAAACAGTCAGGGAAGAAAGACTTATTTGAAAAAGTCAGGGAAATTCAACATATTAATGTAAATTGTCATAATAAGAAATTAATGTTTCCATCACAAATCTGCAAAATGTTTACCAATTTCAGAAAACCAATTTTGCAAAATGTTCAACAGTTTTCGAGGACCAATTTGCAAAAATCTCAAATTTCTCATAGTGCAAATTTGCAAAATTTTCTACTGCTTACTAGTACAGATTTGTAAAATTTTCAACAGCTTCCTAGGAAAAATTTTCAACATTTTCCACAGTCCTCGAGGATCAATTTGCACAATTCTAAACAAGATCAGAGTAAAAATTTTCAAAAATGTTCACATTTTTCGAATACAAATTTGTCTAAATTTTCCGAATACAAATTTGTAAATTTTTTTTAAAAAAAAATTGTTTTTGCAGGATGCTAAATACTGTCCTTCGTCGATTTCTCAATGTTATTTATCAAAATTATAAATAACATTGGCATATGTCAATTTTGACATTGTCATAGATCAGGATAATTTGGTTAAATACGTTGAAAATTTAATCGGGAAATTGTATTATGAAATTTCCAGTTGAAAACTGTATCATATAATACATTTGTTGTTAGCTTATGTAACAACTAAAAATATTTTATAAAATAAATAAAGGAATTTTAGTTAAATAAAAGATATATTTAAGGATATGTTATTCAAAATATGATATCTTAAGGTGCGCAGAATGAGCCTATTTTGGTAATGCCTTATTTTATATGTAGATTTACGCTTAAGTATTAATCGCTCTTCCAATTTATTGTAGAGAAACAATTGCTAGTCGTAATCAGTGACAAGTTCCTGAGAAGATTGTGTTTTAAAATGTTTCGATTTACCCTTTTTATCCATGCAGCATTTCAGGCAGATGTTTTGATTAATCTCATAATCTGCATGATATATGTTTTCATTATTTTTTATCGTAGATTTTCAAATAATTTCGTAAACTATATCTTTATTATTTTTCAGAGAATGTTTTTTTACAAGTAAAGGTCAAATTGCACGCAATTGTTTTAACTCTGGTTGCAATATTACGGAAGCTTACACTTCGAAGACGTCGTATAAAAACGTTAAACAACCTATGCATTATACAGTACAGCTGTATATTTACTTATAAAACGTCTTTTAAGTGTAAACTTTGTATGTAAACACAAAACGTGCAGTAATTTAAAAAGTAAATTTTCCAAACAACAGAACTTAAATGCGAGTACGATTCGTAAACTTATGCGTCAACAGATTGGAATATAAGCTAGAATAGGCTCCTGGCAGATTATTTAAAAAAAGAGCTTTTTTGCACCGTCAGTTAATCACTATCCATATCCGGCCATATGTGACAAGTTATTTCAATTGTGCAGCGAGGCAAAGAATTCACACAAAAATGTGCTTTCTGTGGCCCTTTACTGAAGTTCAAACTGGATCAATGAATGTCAAAATTGACTTGATAATGTTATCCACGATTTTGCAAAATCAACAAACGAATATTATATATTCAATATTTTGCAAAATTTGCTATAATGACAATTTAGTGCAATTTTAAAAACTTAGCATATGAAAAAAAAAATTAAATTCTAAAATTTGTCTTCGCAAAACTTAGAAGTATTTAAATTTTTTTCCAAAAAAAAAATGAAAATATAAAAATGTTTCTAAAAAAAAATTAGAAATAATGCTTGAAAGATAATGCAATTTTATTAAATTTGTGGGAGGTAAAATGCCAAAGCGTTTCTGGGTCTAACGATGAAAATAGTAGTTGGAATGATCAAAATGATAATTTTTTAACGGATTATTTACAATTTAACATTTTCAAACGTATGTTTCAAAGTTTTTGATAAAAATGAAATTCCAATGTAAATGTTCAATTTTTTTAATCTAAAATTATCTTCGGAAAATTCAAAAATTATATGAACCAGCACGGTAATAGCGGGTCATATCACTTTTAATAACTACAAATATAACTTAGTGGGATTTTGAAACTTAATGTATCTTTAATCATGTACAAGTGTAGAACATTACACTGTCTGTCCTCTATTTTAAGTAAGGGGTCTCTCAACAGACCTATTGAGGCCCGTTTCAGGATGTAGGGTCCAGGTTGAATAACTTGGACAAGATTAGCCTGTAAACACATTTTATAGATCGATAGTATGAAATTCCATCTAGAATAGGTTAAAAGTTCAACAATATTTACACTCGCACTTTAGGGTATGGCTGCCCTGTGCGGCTGGTCAGTAATGGTCATTCATTGTGAGATTTAAGCCACACCAGGGATTTCCGTTCTTCTTTAAACTGGAGATTTCAGTGACTCATTGGTGTCAAGTTGAATCTCTCGGTCTAGGGGTGAAAAATTCCGTAAACCTCTTTTTTGAGTCTTTTCCATATATGAAGCTAAAATAATTTTAAAAGTAATTTGAACGATCAAAACACGCTGTTAAATACGGTATGTAACATTTTTAACCGAGTTTGACTTATTTCAATGTTAATACTTTTGTTCAACTTTTTTTTATTTTCGGCAGAATTATGGCTTGCATAGCCAGTGGTCAGTACGACACGAGGGGCAAATATCCGAATTAAGTTCACACTCCTCACATTTCTCTCAACATTCTGACAATTTCTAGACTTCCAGACACTACTTTGCCATAAAACTGCTGAACTTGACATCTGTAATTAACTTCATTTCGTATCTACTAGCTTTCGTAAGTAGTTCGTTTTAATGTTATAAATCCTGTCTTTTTTGAGTACTTTTTTTCTTGTTTTAAAGTTATTTTATTTAATAAATTTAAATGAAAAAAAAAATACTCAAAAGAGCCAAGATTTTTGACAAAAAATTTGCAAGAAACAACTTACACGAAGTTAAGACATTTCAAAAAACGATTTTTAAAAGATTTTGGCAAACCAGGGCAACTATAAATAGAAAGTTTCGAAATTGTCAGTGTTCAATTAAATGTCACCAGAGTGGATTAAATTCTACTAATTACCCTTCGTAGTAGCTAGGGCAATGGTCTGACAACCCATTTCCGCCTTTAAACTGAAAGGGTAGTACCCAGAGGTCAAGTTAACCCCCTGGCCGGATTAAAACTATGGAGGGGGTTTAACATACCGATTGCTCTGCACAGTAGCGCCCCCTCTGGGGGATCCGTTTCGCTCGCAAGTTTTTAGGTTTGTTTAACTTTTGGTACTGACCAGAGAACAACGCCACTCGGAGTAGTTGATTTTCAAACTAGTATTTTAAACACTCTTGTCACAAGTTCACTCGGACATCGTTGATTGACTCGATTCGGAGTTTCGGACTTCCAGCCAGCCACTAAGGAACTGTTGACCAGCAGGCCTACTTTTGCTCATCTGTCCAGTTCGTCCAAACCAGCATTGTGTAAGTTTTTAGTTTTATTTTCTAATCTTGTTAGACTTTTTAAAATATGTAGTAATGATGTGTTAATGGCGATATCTTCTTGCAGGATTCCCTCAGAAATTTCCTTTTTAACTTCCCTAACTTTTCCAGGTTTTAAAAAAAATTTCCTGACCAATAACAACTTAAAAATTGACATATTTTCTAAAATTGACACTGGAAAATATTTTTTAAATTTACTAACGACAATTTTGAAAATTAATATAGAAATTGCATGAACATTTTTTAAAATAGAAAAATTGCTCGGGAATAGTGGGAAATTTCTACACAAAATTTGTCCTCGGAAAACGTGGAGAATTTTGAAAATTTCTACTCAGAAAACGTGGAAAATTGTGTAAATTCGTACATGGAACGTGAAAAATTTTGCAAATCTGGACTTCGAAAACTTGGAAAATATTTGCACATTTCTACTATAATGGGCCTTGAGTTAACCTAGTAGAAGTATGTATTTTGGATCGCTATGACTGCGTTGAATATCCCTAACTTTTTCAGATACACCATTTACTTTTCCAGGTCATGTTCAAGTTCCCTGACTTTTTCAGGTTTTTCAGGTTTGGAGGAACCCTGTCTTGGTAGAGCTAATTCAGGGAGTCGGGGAAATTAATATTAAAACTGCACTGAAACACAAGCTTTGATGATGATCTGGTGTTTCAATTGTTTCTAACAGAGTGAAAGTTGTTGAATGCAACAGTCTTTAGAACATGTTTTTTATAGCAAATTAAGTTAAATTTCTAATAATTAAGGCAATGGAAGGCAAGAGAGAATCATGAAGAAGGAGGGGGGAGAAGAACACAAGTTTGCATCGGTTAGATACGCTATCAATTAAGACTGGCACTGTTTTAAGGTTATATTTGTAACCTATACATTTTAACACATTTTTTTTAAAATCGAATCAATAGTGCATCATTTTAACTGATTTCGTGGACGCAGTATTGAAATAATTGCATAAGAGAGGATCAGTTTTGAAATATTTGCTTTAAGAGAGTCAAGTCCGTATTATACTTGATTCTGCTTTTGTTGATAATTCAATTTATTCTTTAATGTATTTTTAGTTGATTTTCAACCACTCGAACATTGTCGATTAACTCGATTCGGACTTCAAGCCACCAACGAACTGTTCACTTGTACTTTTGCTTTTCTGTCCAGCCCGTCCCTACCAGTTTTGGTAAAGTTTTTTAATTAAATTTATACGTTCAGTGGTACAATAATAGTTAGGAAACGCAGATTTAAATAAATAAAAGAGGGGTGTTTATTTAGTCTTGTTAAAGAATCTGAAATAAACACTTCTCGTTAATTATATTTTTAATCAGTGATCTCTCACGTAGGAAATATGGCCTCCCTAGGGTACAATGAAATGCACGTTAGAAAGTGAAAGAAGTTTTATATATCAGTAAAGTCTGATACTGTTTTAAAATTATATGTTTGTGCTACAATTTTTTTAAATTAAATTTGAGAGTATCATTTGAAGTGATTTCATAGATGGATGCACTTATCAAATAAATGCGTTAAAGATATGATCAAGGTTTAAATTTAAGACTTAATTACTTTCTTACTTGTGTACAGACATTTTTCGTTGAATTGGTTTCACTTTGTGGCAAAATTTCATCTTTTAAAATGGATTCCATAAAATGTTAAATATTAGAATTTCCTTATCGTCAACGATCAAAAATTCCCAAAAAATGTCAAAATCTTAGCGTTTAAAAATCGAACCAAAACAGATATTTTTTGGTTTATATTTTATAAAATAAGTTTATATATTTATACATTTAGTTTCACTGAAATTTCATTTTTCATTTTAGCCATGAATTTGACGTCATCATTTTCCCTGCAGAGGGCCTCTATGGTGAAAGTGGTGACTCTGCTCATCCCACGCCATATTCCCAAAAACCTAAAAATTCGTGCCTACTCCCAGTGGGAAGAAACAGAAGCGGAAGAGGTGGAAAATAAGATATTGAAGTTCGAGATAACCATCGTGTGTCAAAGAGAACTGACCAGAATGGTAAGGCCCATCTTCCGGCATATCCGGAATGCGAATCAGACTTTCTCTGAGCACCTTCCCAGCACCAAAATCAGCAGCATCCATAAGTGCGTCCGAATGACTCCTTGGGGCACGGTGGACATGAAACGGTCTGCAAAGGCGCTTTTGGATCTAAGCTTTGGAGAGTTGCCGAAGTTGATGCGCTTCAAGCTGTCTCACATCTTCTGTCTCCAAGACCAATTCGCGAGCTGCTACGAAGATCTTGATGAGGCAGACAGGATGAGTCTACCGAGCAGCCTAGACCAACTGTACGTGGCAGCGGGTGGACCACGAAGTTTTACCAATTTCGAGTATGCAGTGATCAATGGCAATGAAGTTGCGGCGAGGCATTTCTGGAATGCTGAAGAAAAGTTACAGCATCCAACGGAACTTATTAAGCTAATTCGTGCTGATAAACTGAAGTTTCATCGAGTCACTCTTCGGGGTTTGTACCTCTTTTTGCTTTTCTGTTACCCGGACAATGTGCCACTGCAAGAGGCGCTGCTTGACTCAATGCCTTTTCTGGTTTCGCTATTTGAGTGGCCCCATCTGGACGAACTTATGGAATTGTTTCACAGAATGCCCGAAAAGCAAAGGTACTTAAATATGGGGAGCCTGATTTATGCAGTTTTTGAAATATCCAGAATTCGCCTGATGAATGGTGACTATGTCGACACCTTGCAGTACGTTTTGAAGGAATTTTTGGCCACAGATAAAGGTTTTACCTCTACAATTCCTCAAGCAGGAAACTCTCTAATCCCCTTCCATTATTTTCGCTTCGTCGATAGTTGTGAATACGGCGTTCAACTCAATGAGTTCTGGGCTGGTTGGACGTCCCAGTGGCAAAGAATCATCATTTACAACATTGACATGCTCCTCTTCAAAATGAGCAAATGCGACAAAAATAACTTTCACTTTGTGAGAATGCTGCTGGGGCTTTTAGAGGAAAGTCACAAAGTTCGATACTGCGAACTGCGGGCCAAAGACATTGCCGACCTCATTCTAAAGTGTCGCCACCCAAGACTGGAATGGCTTTTCAAGCATTGTCTGACCAATGAACAGTACAAGGGCATAAAAGGAAGCTTGTGGGCTGACGGAAATATTTGGAATACGGTCAGGTTTCTGAACCGTAAGTTTAAAAGGCAAAGAATATTGAATGTATTTGAGAAGTTCTGCTGCTCCTCCACATAGGTTTTTAAGTGCATAAAAGTGCAGTTGGAACATAATTTGAACAACGAGTTCTAAGTAATAAATTGAATTGTTAACTCACAAAAAAAATACAGAGGGCTTTCCTGCCCTGCATCTGTGCGATGTAAGATTGTATTAAAAATGTCATAAAAGTGATCATATCTTTAACGGTTATTATGCCTCAAGTTTTATAAATCATCATCAACGCCATCAAACCCATTGACATCATAGACCGTAGCCATTGATACTCCAGCATTAGAAAACAATCGGTTATCTATTGTATAAAGAAGAAATCACGTCCATCTTTGTTTTTTGTATATGTGGTGGGCTTCGGGGTTATCCTAATCGAAATGCCTGTCGTTACGTTATGGGAATACCTTTGCATCGCGTCTGCACTTTTCAACAAGCCCCTGTCCTTCCGCATGAAAAACAAAACTACCATCTTGGCCGCGGACGAGGGTCGTCCATAAAGTCCGGTGAGATCAATATTTTGGTTTTCATTTTTTGAAATGGCGGCCTTTTGAAGTATTTCACAAACATTATGCCTATACTAGCATGCATGATGCCAACGTCACTTCGATTCTGACCTTCGATTCCTCTTCTCTACCATCTTAAGACGCTTTTAAGAAGCGAGTCCGTAAAACTCAGTGGATAGTGTGATGTCTCCGTGGATGGTAGGTTGCAGGATCGAAACCAGGTAGGTTCCAACAAAATATTTATTTACAAATTTATT
>JAQGAO010004909.1:0-14343 GCA_034697705.1 Ommatoiulus sabulosus
TGAAATGTTTTAATTTGTCAATTATAAAAACATAAATGAAGTCTAATTACTTTCAGTTTGAAAGTTTCCTTTTTAAATGCTGTGGTTAGTAAAGGGCCATTCAAAAAGAACGTCCTCAAAATTTTCACAAAATATGACTCCCTCCCCTACCCCCTGTCCGCATTGTGTCCGGTCAATCACGAATCCCCCACTCGGACGTCCGAAACTTTAAAAAATTGTCTTCGGAAATTTTTGAAAGTTTCGCAAAGTGGTACTCGGAAAACGTAAATTTTGTTCACTGAAAAGGTTGAGAATTTTGCCAATTTGTCCTGCAGAATCGGTTGGGAATTTAGTAAATTTCTCCTCGAAAACCGTTGACAATTTTATGAATCTGTACTCTAAAACAGTTGAATATGTTGAAGATTTGTACTTGGGAAAAGGTGGAAAATGTGGCAAATTTGTCCTTGAGAAAACTTGGAAAAACTTGTAAAGTTAACCTCGGGAAAGTTGGGAAATTTATGCAGCGAGAAAAATGAAAATTTTGCAAATGGACCCTGATGGAGCTTCTCTGACTTCCAGGACTGGAGGTACCCTGTTTACTGACTTTTGCAATTTATAACCCACCTATGCAATATTATGTTCAATTTCCCTTTTCCTTCCGAAACTGATTTTATTTGGCATTTTTATGTTCAAGAGGACCCCCCTACTTCCTACATGAGGGCGTTTTATTTTAATATGGCCCCTAAAATCCTTAGAAATATGCGCTTGCCTTTTTGGACACGGCTAAACTTGCAAAATTCCCAGATATAGGCCTACATGTAACTTTTAACATGAGTGTGAGACAGTGATCACCCTCGTGGGGGTGAAACTCTTTAATTCAAGCGAGTGGGTTGAACGGAGCACAACAAAAGGCGATGCGCGACACACTCCCGCTGAGGCCGGGCACCCCGTCTGGCACACCTTCAAAACGTCCATGTCGACAAACGGCCGGCTTGGCCAATGGTTGGTTGTACAAAAACAGTTTGGTTCTCACAGTTTACCTGCAAGCCGTCGCATGGAGCTTCCTCTCGTCGGAGCACTTCCACTGCAGTGTGACGTCCTGATCGTAGGGAATGTTCTAGGGTCTCCCGAATAACACAGTCAGTAGGCTCACAGTTCAGGAACCTGTGGTACAAATCTTCCTGCAGACTCTCATATCGATCACTGGGTTGTAGTTCCTCTTCTTCAGCTGCAGTTGTGCATTTCCTGGCTTGGTGGACATAACAGGCGGGTCAAGTCCTTCTGACCGCTTCAATCTGCCATCAGAATCCTTCTGCCTAGCTGGAGGATTTTGGAACTGTCAGCAAAAACTCTTTGTGGTTTCTCCCGTTGGCTAAGGTTGGCAGTCGTCCACACTGCACAGCTCAGGATATACTGTAGGCCTCAGAAGAACACTTCCAGAGAAAACTCCCAGGCTGACCTCAACTCACGTCATTCCTGGTCAAAGCTGTTCTCCCAATCCTTTGTTTGTCTGAAAATTTTCTTCCTTTTGGTCCGTTGACGCCCTCTAATCTTTTCTGGAATCTTCTAGAAGTTTCTGTCCTCATGTATGCCGACAGGAGACACCAAAAGAATGTTGGTGACCTTAGAGGTCACGACCTGGTTGCAGCATCGCGTCAGGTAATTAAGTGCACACGGCGACCCAAAGGTCAAAAAAAGCTACCTGCGTGTGACAGGTGGGCATGTGGGAGGCCTTGGCCGAAGGACGTGTCACAGTGTGTGCATGGCCTTTATGTATACAAGTGTTTTGGCGAGGGTAACTTGTGTAAACTGTACGTATCTCTAAGCAAGGAAAATTTTGAAAATGGGTACTGCATGCACACCTGGAACCACAAAACTAATGGCGGATTCGACTGGTCCAAAAAATCTGCACCGGTGTGCCCAGTCGAATTCGCCATTATGTACGTGTATCTACACCACGTCGTCACCTATCGACCTTGCGCCAGCTTGTCCTACTACTGCCCTCTGTTATCCTTTTGGCCCCTTCGATGTTCCCGCTGCTCACAATATAGTACTGTATCTATGACAACATCTACGAATCGATCTCGCCAGACTATTCGAGTTTTGCTCAGAGCTTGCTGCTTTTTTCAACGAGAATGGCTCTGCTTGCAAAAGTCAAGAGAGCTCTGCGAATGTTACTAGTAAAGCGAAAGGTACTCTTTGGCTTCTTGGTGGTTACATCGCTCACCTTTGCATTTCACTTCATCACTTCCAACTCCATTAATCAACGACTTATTCCACTGAGCTACACAATCACCAACTATTTCGACCGACTTCAAGATTTCCTGGTTTATGGCAGTGCAGTTTATACGCCACCGTTGCCAGAATCTCGTCAGATAGCTCTTCAGCTATTGTACCTTAAAACCCGTCTGGAAAACTCGCTCACAAGTAAGCGATTGGTTAGCTACAGGGACCTTCACGACCTACAGAGAGTCATACTGGAGCTTGACAACAGTGCTCAGTTTCCTTCAATGTCACTCCACTTTCCCGACGTGACTGCTGAGCCGGTGACCTGCCCAGAGGTTTACCTCGGTCCGAAGCATTCCGTAGGATGGACGGTGTCCAATTGCGACAGAGCAAACACATGGAGCAAACTAATAACGATTGTAATCAACGTGCAGGGAGGCATGATCAAGTCTGCTCAACTTCTGCAGTTGCTCCAGGATTTTCACCAGTCCTACCCAGAGATGCCTGTTATCGTTGCTGGCTTCACTGGCAACTTGTCGGCAACGACGTTTTCTGGTAGAACAGGTAAAGTCCTCATCCTGCCTGGAAATCAGCCATCAACACACGCCGGGCGTTCTTGGAACGAGGCATTCCAGAAGGTGAGGACACCGTTCACACTGGTGGCCACTGGGATGTTCCGCTTTACGCGGATGAACTCAGACTTGCAACGCAGCCTGCAGCTCCTGACGGAAGTTCCAGGTGTGGCGGCAGTTGGTGGCGCCCTCCGAAATGTCACTGGTTACTGGAAAATGGGGTGCTTCCAGTCCCAACTTAGGAGCAATGGCTACCTGTCGTACCAATGGGGGTATCACCTGTCCAGAAATGAATCCATGTATTGCGATTGTGTTGATGGGCCCATTCTTGTGTTCACGCAAGTTCTAAGCACATATAAGATGGACGAAAACCTGGAACCTGAGGTCATATTCCAGGACTTTTTCCTAAGGCTAAGAGATGAGTTTTTGGTCATGGCAGCTCCGGATGTCATGTTCTTCGCGGATGGGCACATGATAGAGGGCGATCATAATGCACTCAGCTCAAGGGAAAATTGGTTCAAATTTACGATAAAATGGCGACTTCGTCGCGTTTCGATCAACTTCAGGAATATTCGTGTTGCGCATTCGTTTTCGACAAACATCACTGAAGAAACGTTACACAATGTTGATATCATAGACTATAGTGGAGTATTTAATTAACATTACCGCAATGTTACATGTAAAATACTTGTACATTATTAATACTCATCTGTAGTTCAGATGTTTCAGAAGGAGTCTGAATCATTGAATGGAGTAATACATTTACGGTATATTATAAATACATTTCCAAGCTTATTACATACTCATACATGTACTTGAAGTGAATGTTTTGAAAACTTGAATACAAAAATGCACTTTCGCGAATGCATTTCAAAATATATTGTGCAAGTTCAATTTTGAAACGTTAGAAACATTGTAGTTTTAATTAATAGAATCTACAAATATTTTTGTAATTGTATTTCAGAGATTATTTTGAATTGAGTCGAAATTATAATTTTTACATTTATTAATAGGGGTGCTAAGATAGAAGCTTTGGGAATATACTGTTGGGAAACACGTGTGCAAAATCGACATGTTAAATTGTTTTACACAATTCTCTGAAAGTTATTGCTGCTTTTACTGTGTAAATCAATCAACGCATTCCTTTTACACACATGACTTCATGGTTGCCAAAGGGCGGTTCGCAAAGTTTCGATCGTTTGAGTGCCACATTTATATTTGAAATAATGCTTCAATTTTCAACATACTGTACGTATTTTCGAAAGAGGCTCTGCTTGTACGTACTAGGTAAAATGCCTAAAATGTATTTATTTTGAATAGTGTCTATCTTGAGTGAATAAAACAGAAGAAGGGAAAGTGCACTTGAAATCCTTCTTTCCTGGTTTCCGTCAAGAATCCAAGTTTACATTGTAGGTTGGACTTCCTCTCTATATAGCTGATGTTATCTCGTTTTCGCAATTCTCAATTGTTTCTTTTTTGTATTAATCACTGATACACTGTATATACTGCACATTCTGCTCGCTTATCATCATCGCCGCTGAGTTAGCCATGGGGACACGCTTCAGGAAGTGGGGGCCATGGCGATAGACAAGTCTTCTCCAGGTCTCTTAATTTTAGAATGATATAAAACAGCAGCACCTAGCAGCTTTGGCAAATGCAGCAAGTGTTAGCACTATAGCGGTACTCAGATAAAGCTTTACTAAGCGTGAATCGCTACTAATACGTGAAGAAACGCTAATTGGTTTAAAACTCGCTAATCGATCATAGCCATCTCTGTTTTTAGTTCAATTATTGCATTCGTTTCGCGCACGTGACTTCTCGACTGCCAAAGTGCGCGTACGATTTGCCAAGTTGCTGTCTTAGTACCCCCTATTGTCTGCTTTACTGTTGGTGTACACGTACGAGAGCTGTTCAATAAGCAGTAAGTAAGGTAACAAGACTTCTCACTTGTGTAATTTTCCTTATGACATGCAAATGTCCAAGGCATTAGATGATTTAGATCTTGCCTCAGTCATGAAGTCATACTGTCCCCACCATCAGGGGAGACTGGCGGAAACATGGTCAAACATTGAGCCGCGGGAAGTGTGATCAGACTTCTGTGACTAAAAGGCATATCACTGGCGGAAATTCGACGCTAAATTGTTGAGGTGTAAGGGGCCGATGCAATGTCACGGAAACAGGTTTGGGATTGGTGCCCTGGCTTTGATAATGGCAGGACCTGCAGACGCTCTGAATCTGGATGAGCAATGAATTGGCTGGCTAATTAGTTTAGTACATTCTGGCATCATGCACTTAATTTACACGGATTTATCTATGCTGGTCCGTATTCCTCGGTGCACTGGCGGGACACATGTTTGGGAACATTTGGGAATTATGTGGAAAAATAGTTCGTCCCATGATCCTTCTACATTTATTACATTTGTAAGTATTATTTAAATATATTCAGAACGTAAGAGGGTTGTTACCTTATTTATTGAACAGCCCTCGTATTTTCGAATAGACAATGGTTCATTGACAATTGGACACACCCCGTATTTTACATTTGAAAGTAAACCTCTCTATGACCTTTTTCAATTTGGACCAAATAAGTTTAACCTTGCATAAACGTTGATCTCGCGCGAGACATCTAGGCCTACGAGTGCCTTATCCTTTAATTCTGTCTATTATAAGTACATGACGTACCAAAGTTGTCGCACGAATCTCGCACCGCACTTGTGCTGCTACTGCCAGCCTCTCATCAACTCTACCTGCATATTCTCAATTTGATGCAAAAAACAGCAATGTAGACTATAGAAATAACGGAAAAGTCCATCTGGAAGAGAAAGCAGTCAATACATTTTTTTTCGATGATCCATGTATTGGTCGATGGCTCTTCAAAACTAATTGATGTGTCTTTTCTATATAGGCTGTCTGAATATACCACTTACTGAAGCATCCACTTAGTCGCAGGACATGATGGCGATTTCCAATACGATGGCAACAAAATTGCTTTTCTGCAGAAAAGTGCTAACGCAACCATTAATTCTGCTCGCTCTGCTAGCCCTAACGCTGGTGTTTTTGTGGAGCTCGATGCACTTCATGAACGGCAGCGACCATGCCTTCCTTACCTTCGAAGACAACAAAGACTGCGAGAAGCAGCCTTTGATGCTGCGGGACACTCGGGAACTGGCCATTCAGCTGCTGGACGTGTATCGGCAATTGGAGCAGTCGTTTCAGTCGAAAAAACCACCCAGTCTTAGAAGCCTGAAAGATCTGAAGTACGTGGCATCCAGGCTATACCCTCCGGTGGACATTGACAGCCATGTGCAAACCACACAAGCTTCCGTGGTGTGTCCCGAACTTTACTTCGGGCCGAAGTCAGCCCAGGGCTGGCAAACGCAGAACTGCACCGGGGTACCTCACATCAACGACATCATCACAGCACTTGTGAATGTGAGAGAAGTAGCAATTTCGGAAAAAAAGGTCCTGGCGACGCAGCTATTAAAAGACTTTTTCGAGGCCTATCCTGGAATGCAGATCATCGTCATAGACAGTGGCTTGTCTATGGTCGAGCTTTCTGGCATCGACGGTTTCGATTCCGAACGTGTTAAATTGGTGGAGTCTGGCAATGTGGCTGTGGGAAACGCCTGGAACAGCGCCATAAAACTGGTGAAGACGACGTTCGTGTTCATCGCCCGGGACATATGGAGGTTCTCCAGAGCCTCCTCACCGCTGGACAGGATTTTGCGCATGCTCACGGAAGTGCCGAATGTGGGCGCCGTCGGTGGAGCACTGCGGAACAAAAACGGCCAATGGAAGGTCGGCTGCTTCCAAAGTGAGCTGAAGAACTACGTGCTGAAATACCAGAAGGGTTATCACTTCTCGAAGAACGAGTCCATGTTTTGCGACTACGTGGATGGTCCGTTCATCACCTTCACCCAAATGATGAAGCAGACGCTGCTGGACGGGGCACTGGAGTCCGACACTCTGTTCCAGGACTTTTTCTTGCACCTGAGTGACGACTGGCTGGCCATGATTAGCCCAGACGTCATGTTCTACGCTGGCGGGCCCATGACCGATCATAGTAGCAGTGTTTCCCTCCGTGACACGTGGCTCAGTTTCGCCCGCAAATGGGAGCTCAACAGAATCGCCATCTACCTGCACCTGACAAACGTCCTGCACAAGTACACGTGCGGTGACATCGGTATTTCTTGCGCCCAGAAAAAGGACGCCACCAATTCTTACACCATCCCTGTGTGCTGTCAAGAGGAGTTCGCCAGAGCCGTTGCGTATTTAGACAAGTTCTGCCAGAACTACAACATGAGCTGCCAGTTCGACTCGGGCAGTGCCCTGGGTTCTGTCAAGATGAGCGACCTGATGCCGTGGGACCTGGACGGAGACGCAGGCTACCCGGAGCAGAGCTACTCCTTCATCAAGAGCATGGCACCGGAGTTCAAGAAGCATGGATTTGAGTTGGGCCGCTTCGAAGACCCAACGTGCTGTGACAAGAACATGCCAAACGGCTTGAAGAGATCCTATTTTCAATTGATGGTTTCTGGCATGTACATCGAACTTTGGGGAGATTGGTGGATACCCTACGACTCGGTCCTCTTCAACAAAACCTCCGTCTGGACGGACACCAAGATAGAAATCCACGGTGCTTGGGTAAGCGGGACCCCAAACCCAGGACACTACTCCCGCAAGCGCTATGGGCATGAATGCCTCAAGCATGCCCATAGCTGGCTGCAAACTGGCATGAAAACCAGTTGGGAACAGTACAAAGCTGGGCATTTCAAAACGTGCAAATATAGAGGTCATCACGCTTGTCTGGACAGACTTCCGGTGGATGGCAACATCGGATTTTTAGTGCCCGAATGAAAGTCTTAATTGCAGTAAAATTAAGATTTGCACTTCAAGAAGTATTGTCGGCGCAGCCCAACAGTACAAAATCTGCAATAAAACTGAGACTACAATGGTTAAAAGCGTAGAAAATTGCATTATATTGACACAGACCAGTTGCAGTTTTATGAAACAAAAATAATGGTTTTTTGAAGTTCAGCTACAGGAATGTTGTGCTATTTTACTGCAGTTAAAATTGTTTTTGAACACGTTGTTGCAAAAATGTATAGTAATAATGCAGTAATCTGACTGTAGAATTTTATGGCAAGAAGATCTGCAATATTTGCAGTTTTGCAAAAGTTTGATTTCTGTTTTATTGCAAGTTTATTTTTAGAACACTTACACAAGTTGTGTTTATTACACTGAAGTTGACTGTATAGTTTACCACAGAATTGAACTAAAATAAACCGTAGTTTATACTGCAAAAATACAGTTGCTTTAACGTCGTCATTTTTTTAAATGATGTCATCTAGCTGAAACTGAGAGATGAGTTTCTGGATATGACATTTCCGGATGTCATATTCTTAGCTAATAATGATATGGTAGAGGGCGGCCATACTGGATTCAGTTCGATGGAAAATTGGATGCAGTTTACGGGAAAATGGCGACGTCGCGTTGAGCTTCGATTAACTTCAAGAATGGGCATGAGTTTTCGACAAACGATTCTGAAGGAGCGTTACAAAATATTGATATTTACACTAACATTCGTTACTGGTGGCCTTGGAGTAGAATCGAGTACTTTTCTGTGTAAGTATAAATATTTTTCCCTCTTGTCATTAGCTAATGGACAATAAACATGAGCCCATTGCAACTATTTTGAAAAGTACGGTACGTTTTTTTTTTTCAATTATTACATTACTCTCCACATTAAAAAAAAGTGCATATTTAAATATATATGTATGTTAATATCCAATATAAAATACTGTCCTTGTAAAATAATAATACACATATAGGTGATATAGTGTAACATTTCAGAAGTCGAAATCATAAGTGGATAAATGCCAATACATAATTAATATTATAAATATTAATAATGTTTTAAAAGCGCGAAAACAGAAATGCACTTTCGCAAAAGCATTTCGGAATGTGTTAAAGATCAATGTGTAAATTCATTGATTCAATTTGAAAACAACCATTTAATGTTTTTTTTTACTTACAGTATAAAACGTTAGAAATATCACAATATTATACTGTAGTTGCAAGTAATCGAGCCAAAATATGTTTTAAAAATGAAAATCAGTAATTTGTTTTAAATTGCGTCAAATTGTTGAAAATTTACACTTATCAATATGTCAAAAAATGATTATCAGTAATTTGTTTCAAATTGCGTCAAATTGTTGAAAATTTACACTTATCAATATGTCAAAAAATGATTTAAAATTTTAACGACATTTTCTGTTTTTCACCAAGGATCCAAATTTACATCGTAGTTTAGGCTTCCTCTCCTCGCCAATTTTATCCTCTTTTCGCGATTCACAATTATTTCATTGTTATATTTTTGTTGGTTTCGTGAAAAAGCACTTATTCATTTTGGTCATGGGTAAAAAGAAAAATAAGCGTTACTGCGACTAGGCATCGTTTACTGTATAAAATCGCATTGAATGACATTGCATATTCATTCGGGGAAAAAAAGCCTTGTTTATCACCAGGCAGGTAAAGTAAACTTAACCACCCGCATGTAATTAATTTGTTCTGAAAATAGTGTGACATTGGGATGTCGCGCACATCAGTTTATTTAGGTGAACACAAACACACGTGCCATGGTGGTTTAATTATTTTTTATCGCTAGTGAAGAACAGCTGGTGAAGAAATTAACAGACTTCATAACTGCTCATAATCAAAAGTATCGTTACCATCCCAACATGTGTCGTTTTGATACAGTGAAAGTTTCATTTGTGAAATTGAAAAATTACCAGCCAATGGTGAAAAAACTGTGTAGATGGAGGCAATCTTTAATGCTGCTTTGTGGTCTTGCCATTTTGTGCAAGCTTTTGAACAACGTTTACAGTTGGGATCAACATATTTACGAACGTCAATCTACGCAGGGCATAAGGCATGAAAAACAGGCAATCAAATTGGAGTACCCAAAAAGTGTGGACAGATTAATGGATGTGTATCTTCAGCTTCACGAAGCTCATAAAGACAAGAATCCACCAAACCAAAGAATATTGAAGGATTTAGAATATGTAGCAGCTCAACTTTACCCTCCTGTTAACATTGATGTACACAACCATTTTGAAAATCTGCACAAGCATAACACTGACCAGAAGTCATCCACGAGCAATAGTGTTACTTGGTCGATGAAGAATTTAGTGACTGCTTTAGTCCATGCCAGAAGACAGGGTAAAGTTATGGGGACATCGCAAGTTTTGCAACTTATCAAAGACTTTCAGAGTTCGTATCTTGAAATTCATCTCTTTGTCATTGGCAGTAGGCTATCGCATGAAGATCTTGTCAACATTGGAGGTATAGATGCAGACCATGTCACTTTAATGAAAACTACCAACTTCATGCCAGGGGCTTCTTGGAACAACGCCTTAAGGCTAGTTAAGACTCCAATGGTGTTTATTGCTAGAGGTGTTACAGGTTTTTCCGCACCAACGTTGCAATTGCAGAAACTTGTGCGGGTGTTGCGAGAAGTGCCTGGAGTCGGTGCAGTTAGTGGCACCCTTCAGACCGACAACAAGAAGTGGGCCATGGGCTGCTATCAAAATCATTTGAAAAACTACGTTTTGAGATACCGGGAAGGGCACCAGTTCTCCAAAAATGAGTCCGTATTCTGCGACTACATTGACGGCCCATTCGTGACTTACATGCACCTGATGAAAAACTTTCCTTTGGATGAGCAATTTCAATCCGATGTCATATTCCAGGACTTCTTCCTGCGAGTCAGCGAAGAGTGGTTATCATTGGTTCGGACGGATGTAACATTTCGCAGCAGTGGACCAATGACAGATGCGAAAAGTGTCTTGCTCAGGGCTTCTTGGCTCGATTTTGCTCGCAAGTGGGAACTCAACAGGATTGACATCGCCTCAACAGCAATCAGTGCGCTGCACAAGTATTCTTGCAAAGAGGTTGGGATTTCATGCGGCTCAAAAATCAGCACTACGAATTACTACGCGACCCCGGTTTGTTGCCACGAGGACTTTGTCAGAGCCCTAGACTTCCTCGCCAGATTTTGCAAAGTTCACGATATTGGGCATCAGTTTGATTCTGGCACTTGTCTAGGCGCTGTCAAGATGGGAGACATCCTGCCTTGGGATCGTGATGGAGACGGCAGCTTCATTGAGCCCGACTATAACATCTTTAAAAATGCGGTTTCAGAGTACAAGACACACGGTTTCCTGCTTGGCAGCTTCCAAGACCCTGCTTGTTGCGATAGCAGCAAGCCCAATGGTATCAAGACTTCCTATTTTCGAGTCTTCGTCTCTGACATGGACATCGAAATGTGGGGGGAATGGAATTTATCGTACGATTCATTCTTATTTGATAGGAGCTCAGTGTACAATGACACCAAAATGGAAATACATGGCGTTTGGGTGAATGGTCCTCCTAATCCTGGTTACTACGCCCGGAAGCGTTACGGACCAGAGTGTCTCAGGCACGCTCAAAGCTGGGTTCTGACCGGCAAGAAATCCAGTTGGGAACCGTACGATGCGGGTCACTTCATCAAGTGCCGAAGCAGGAGGCATCATTCTTGTTTGGACGGATTTCCAACAGATGGCAACATCGCCTTTATGGTACCAGAAAAGTTGTACCAGCGCCCTTAAACCAGGATAACAAACACTAAAACTTTATCAATAGGACGATTGGTTCCACTGAACCAGTCTGACAAATGGAGGTTCAATTTTATACTATAAAGGCATTGGCCAATTTAAAAATTATTACCATAGCAGCTAGAATGTGTACACTCGTCCAGAGTTGAGTGAATACCTGGTTTTGAATTTTGGAATAATTGGATGTTTGAAAGTCATTGTGTGCATGTCTTCTTTATTTGGAATTTATGCTATAATCTAAATGCAGTGTTGAAATAAACTTGTGCGGTAGACTTAAAATAAAACAAATATTTAAACCATTTAAAGAATTGTATAGTTTTTACGACCATCGATAGGTTCCATGATCTCTTGGCCAACTCCGAGTGGCCTGAGTAGAAAAGGCAATTGTTGGCATTTTACTGTTAACACTGTGTTCATATTATTTCATATCAGTCAGTATTTATACGAAAACTAACATTGGCATTTTCTTGTTTAGATTGATGGCAGCACCAAAATGAATAACAAGATTAAACGAAGTGGCCCAGCATGCTTCAAGAAATTGTTCACGCATCCATGCATCATATATTCCCTGCTAGCCATGTTGCTGTTATATTTCTGGTTGTTTGTCTATTCCACCAACTGGTACAACAATGGATTCAAAATAATTTGTGTGAAGTCCCAAGTTTTGAATTTACGAGAAGCTCGAGACAAGGCCATACGACTGCAGGACCTGCGTCTTCAGCTCGAGAGTTTGCAACTCTCCAAGAAACCACCAAGCCTCAAAACCATTCTGGAACTGAAAGCTGTTATCCAAGAGCTGCATCCTGACGTGATGTCCATAGCAGAGTCAAAATCTACTACTATGGAATTAGATCAGCCAGTCAAGACTCTGGTAACGGTCATAATAAATATAGAAGGTGCTAAGAGAGCGAAGACACGGACAATCCGGTTAGTGAAGGATTTCCGAGCTTCCTATCCTGGAATCAGTATCATTACACGGGTAAACAATGTGTCCATTGACGATCTGGCATTTTCTTTGAAAGGAGGTATGTCTAGCAACTTGCTGGTGGCCAGCGCTACTGTCAATTTTTGGAAATGGGCCATCCAGAAGGTAAAGACAAAGTACGTATTGGTTGCCCCTGATATTTACCGCTTTTCTGGCAACGCCTCATCCCTGGAGAGGCTTCTTAGTGCGCTGACCAATAATTCCGGCATCAGCGCCATTGGTGGATCCATCCGGAATAGCTCTGGTCATTGGATGCTGGGATGCTACCAAACTCGCCTGAAGAACTATGTCTTGGAGTACGCCAGAGGATATCACTTCTCACATAATGGATGTGTGTTGTGCGACTACGTCGATGGACCCTTCCTAGTGGAGACTGCGCTGCTGAAGAGGTTCTTGCCAGACAACGGCTTGGAGAGAAGCGTTGTCTGGCATGATTTGTTCTTGATACTCGGTGGACAGTCTTACGGGACACTTGTCTGCCCCGATGTCATGTTCTACGGAAATAGCCTTATGGACTCTGTTAAGATGCAACAGAAAAGACCTTGGATCACCCTGGTTCGCAAGTGGGAACTGAATCGGATTATCGTCGAATGGAAGTTGTCCAGAGTTCTGCTCAAATTTTCTTGCACAGTATCGGGAATTTCTTGCTCAACCAAAATAAAGACGACTTCTTCCTTCACGATCCCACCTTGCTGTCAGGAAGAGTTTGCCACTGCGGTGGCTTTTTGGGATGAGTTTTGTAGGCAGAACAACTTGTTATACCTACTCGATTCAGGTACTTGCTTGGGAGCAACGAAGATGTCAGACTTCATTCCTTGGGACATTGACGGCGATGGTGGTTACTACGAGACTAACTACACATTCATAAAAAATAATAAAAAAATATTCAAACAAAATGGATTTCTGCTAAAACGCTTTGTGGATCCGGTATGCTGCGACAAGAGTCGTCCCAACAACCTAAAAAGGTCTTACTTCCAGCTCTGGTCGCCCACAATGAAGCTCGAAATGTGGGGGGATTGGGACTCATATTCTGATGCGTTTTTGGACAAGGAAAGTGCTGAATTCAGCTCAACACCCACGATGGAGATTCACGGTGTCTGGATTAAGGGTCCACCAAACCCTGGTCATTATGCCAGGAAGCGTTATGGACATGAATGCCTCCGGCATGCCCATAGTTGGAGACAAACTTGGAAGAATTCAAGTTGGGAACCATACCAATCTGGTGCATTCAAAACTTGCAAGAATCATGACCATCACTCATGTCTGGACAAGTTCCCAGCGGATGGAAATATTGCATTTCAGGTGCCGAACTGATCATTATCAACAGGATAAACTTCACATTTATGAAAATGTACTTAAGTGCATTAATGTTTTCGATAATTTCTAAAGCATTTTTAAAGTTAGCGATTAGTGTATCGTACGAGTAAATTTACATCTTTGAGCTTGTCCAAGGTAAAATTTAATGAAAAATATTCAAAGAAATAGCACATTCAAATATATTCTGAAGATACGCCAATTGTCCTAATCGATAGGCCTACACGTACATGTACATATTTTGAAAATATCTTTAAATGCATATTTTTTTTTGCAATTTTTTAAATAGAATTACAGAATACAGCGCAGATACTGCGCAGCTAAAACTTCCCGTCTAGACTACTTGCAGTGTATTCTAATGCATATACAGTATTTACTGTAAATTCCAGTATTCCACATTACAATATTTATATTGTACTGGAATCATGTTGCATATCTACCGTAAATACGGAAATAAACGCCGGGGCGCATGTCTGCAATTTTTGAGAAACCCCCCCGGCGATTAATTGAGGTAGGCGCGTATTGCAGGTCCGGCGTTTGTCCAAAATTCTAATACCGGTACCAGGTAAAAGGAGCATACCGGTACCGTAAATAATACTTACCGGGGTACCTC
>JAQGAO010004910.1:0-14342 GCA_034697705.1 Ommatoiulus sabulosus
TAAAATTTTTCACAGGACTTGTCTTTAAGGTTTAATCTCAAATTCAAATTTCCCACACTTAATGATTAAAGAATGTGCAGTTATAGTTGTATTTCCAGATCAATAAATTACTGTTCTTCAAAAATTTTCAGGTTTCAAACAAATCTGAAAAATAGCAAGAAAAATGTCAGGGATATTACAGGGAAAATTTCAGTAAATGTCAGGGATATGAAGAATCAAATTTGAGTGGCTACCCTGTATTTTCTTAAAATTCAATTTATTGGAATAAATTACACCAAAAATAATACAAATTAAAACATTTTTTCTTTTAAATAAACAAGCCTGAGTGGAGTTAAGTTTAATTTTCCGTAAGTTTTGCGAATCAATTTCAAACCAACTTCGCTATACAACAATATACAATAAACAAATAAACGTGGTTGTGGCTATGACATTGAAGAAAATAAAACTTTGCAAGAATTCCAACAATTTAATTGTTTTTTGCTAGAAGAAAAACTTGGAAATATTCTGTTTCACGCTCGAAGTACTTCAGTCGTAAACAACTTTTTTTACTGAATTTTACGGCGCTTTAATAATATTTGCGGTTATTTAGTAGGTTAATTTTCAGCGCTGTTTTTATAAGAGTCTCAACGTAAGATGACTTAATAAAGTGCTATTTTTTATTGAATACAAAACGTTGAAATAAAAATGAAGACATGATTATCAGCGTTTTCAAAGCTATCGAAATAACTCGAATAATTAGAAAGTCTTTCTGCTAATTTTGTGGAAATCTACTAAAAGCTAAATATACACGTAGTATGGTTTCACTTATATGGAACATATTCTTGTGTTACTTGTTAAGTTTCTTGATTAACACGAAGTTTTTAACAATGTCTTAGGGGCCATTCAAAAAAGATGTCCACAAAATTTGCTCAAAAACTGAACTCCCCCTATACCCCCTGTCCACATTGTTTCCGGTCAATCAGGCCTCCCACACTGCCCCATTCGGACGTCCGAAACTTAAAAAAGTGTAATTGGAAAATTTTGAAGGTTTTGCAAATTTGTACTCGGAAAACGTAAATTTGTCTTAATAATCTGTTGGAAATTTTGCAAATTTCTCCCCGAGAAAACGTAGAAAAAATTGTAAGAATGACCTCGGAAAAGGTTGAAAATGTTTGCGAGTTTATGCTCGATAAAAATGAAAACTTTGCAAATTACAAATTTGCAAAGTTTTCACTACACTGGAGTTTTACTACACTGGAAAAATTTGAAAGTTTGCAAATGTACACTGAGCTTTTAAGTTCTCTGAATTTTCCAGGTTTTCCAGGACTGGAGGTACCCTGCATGTTTACTGACTTTTGCAGTTTATATTACATCACATATGCGATATTGCGCTCAATTTGCCTTAAACTTCGGGAACTGATTTTATTTGGCTTTTTTTCTATAAAGTGGACGTCCGAGTTGGTCATACCACCCTCCCTTTTCCTGTCCAAATTGTGTCCGTGATTCAACCTCCCTCCTACCCCCTACATTAGGACGTCCTTTTTGAATGGCCCCTTATGAGGACCATGTGTGCTAATTTTTACTTTGTTTATATCACTTGTCAATTCAAGAATACTGTATACGTTAATTTCATAAATATTTGCCCTTGTTCAACTTGTCCTAATTTGTTAGGAAGATTTTAACACTAATCTGAACACTTTACGAAGTATTTAAAAACAATTTTTATCAAACTACATGTATGTACTACATACAATTTGTACATGCACATAATATTAGTAGTATATTGTGACAAGTTTGAACTGTCCAGTTTTTATACAAATTTTAAATCTAAGCCAATCTGATCTTCAAATGCCATTAACATTCAATTAGTCTGTCAACATAATTTTGAATAAACGAATATAAAACATGTTAAGCAAATTAATCATTTAAAAATAATTAACACCCTAGCTTACCTTCATCGCTATTTCCTTTGGTAAATTTTCCAGAATGTTATCTTCTTTTTAAAATTTCTCCAAATGTTGCACGGAGCAAGTGGTCACTTCGGACTGTTGGTAGATTTTAAACGTTGCTCAAATTTAGTCACGGTTATATATACTCTATGATTTTTTCCCCATATTTCCTCGATTAGTCGAGGGTCAATATGCCCCCTCATTGTTCAATTTTCATACAAAGTAAGCTCGAAAAGCTCTTTCTCGGCTAATTACGGGTTATAAAAGTTCACTCTTTTGTAATTTATTTTCAAACTTAACAATGATTTTTCAACCCTTTAAAAAATGTGTCAGATGCTCCCGTTGAGGGTCAATGGTAAAACTTGTGCTTAGCTAGTAATAATTAAGGAAAAATTCACTTCCTGTTGCGAAAAAAATTAGTCTAAGGACATCTAGTACTATATAACAGTTACCTTATATGTTTATATTTAAATATATAGAACAATAACTTTAAATTTGAGAAATAAAATTGGACGAAGGTTGCTAAAATTTCAGTTATTAGTCATGAATTTACAATAAAGTATGTTAAAAATGGCCTTTCGTGGCGTTTTCTGTGGTCATATTTGATATTGACCAATTCTAACAACGTTTTGACCTGATTATTTGACCATATATTGCATTGGCCAAACATTTGGTTAGTTACGCCAAAAGTGGCTATATTTGGACCAGTATAAAAATTAAATATAGGGATATACACGGTGTTTTAATAATATTATCTAGTTTTAATATTACCATACAGTGAATGGGCCAGAGTTTAATGCTGCTAATCATGTTTTATACTGCCTATATATGATCCAATTTAAAAAATGACGTGTATTAATACGACCATAAATTTAAGTTCCAAAACTTTTTATCTGGTCATATATTAAATTATGTATTGCAAATATGGCTACACTATTTCAGTTTTTATTTTCAACTTTTAAAATGTTTTTTCGTATTGACAAAATATGAACTATTAAACAAGTATATACGAGCGTAAAAAGAACTCGTGTTTTTTAAAATTGAACCTTCATGCAAATTAAACCATTTAACACATGCTGTGCGTATTTTGCAAATATATTTTATTATGGTCGTTTTTTAGCAGCGTGATGACTTTGAAGTAATAAAAAAAAACTTAGGGGCCATTCAAAAAGGACGTCCTCATGTAAGGGGGGATTGAGTCACGGACACAATGTGGACAAGGGGAGGGAGGAGAGTATGACCAACTAGGACGTCTACTTGAAAACAAATGTGAAATAAAATCAGTTCCCAAATTAAAATGGAAATTTAGTGCAATATCGCATTGGTGGGCTATAAATTGTGAAAGTCAGTAAACAGGGTACCCCATTTTTGAAAAAATCAGTGAACTTAAAAGCTCATGGTGACCATGGTCCATTTGCAAACTTTCAAATTTTCACAGTACATTTTTCTGGCGGAGCATAAATTTGTAAAATTTGCAACCTTTTCCGAGGACATCTTTACAAATTTTTCCACGTTTTCCAGAGGACAAATTTGCAAAAATTTGAGTTTACCCACCGCGAGTACAAATCTGAAACATTTTCCACGTTTTCCCCAAGTACGAGCGAATCTTCAACATTTTCAACTGTTTTTGAGTACAGATTTGTGAAATTTTAACAGAATTCGAGGAGAAATTTGTAAAATTTTAACAGAATTCGAGGAGAAATTTGTAAAATTTTAACAGAATTCAAGGAGAAATTTGTAAAATTTTAACAGAATTCGAGGAGAAATTTGTTAAATTTCCAACAGATTCTGAGGACAAATTGACAAAATTCTCAGCCTTTTCAGAGTACAAAATTTACCTTTTGCGAGTACTTTTCATTTGCAAAACTTTCAAAATTGTACGAATAGGCTACAATTTTGGGGTCCTGATTGCGGACGTCCTTTTTGAATGGCCCCTTATTTTATTTGCGTTTAATTTAGTTTTATTCTCTATGACGAAAGGAATTAGTTTTTGAAAATCGAAAAATGATAATTTTTCCAGCTGCTCATAACTCTTCGTGTTATAATTGAATTGTTTTGCCATAAAAGGTAGCGATGGCGTGTTTATGGTTGGTCATTTGCATGCAGGGTGTGTTATTTTGACAATAAAATCATAACAAATTGGCGTGTTTTCAAACGATTTTTTTCTCGTGCTGGTGAATGTTTAGCAAAATGCCTTTTGCAGAAATTTAAAGTTAATTTGCGTAAAAGTCTCCGAGGGTTTTAGCCTTGCTGAGAATGAAATACATGTATTAAGGAAATTAAGGGAAGTTTAGTGAACTCTATTAAGTGAGTCTGCGTATAAGATATTCTAAAAGTATCTTTATTATGGCTGATTTTTATCATACTTTGTATAATTTACTTTTATCTCGTCTTAAAATATTTACTAATATTATAAAACGATCACCGAAATTAAAATTGTATTCGTTGAATCAATTTCAAAATCGGTGTCAAACTTGTTTAACCATTCTTAAAAAAATTTTTTTGCGTGGACATCTGGCATTTTAAATTTGCAAATATAAAAATAATTTTTAATATGGAATTTTAAGTTTGAAAATAGTATTTATGTTTATGCCTAATCTGATATTTTCTTTATTTACGACTACATTACAAATCCAAAAAGTCTTTAATTTGTCACTTCGTCTTACATACTTAATTTTATTTCTTGAAAAATTGTTAAAAATAAACATTTTGTAAAAAAACATTCGATATCTGCCGAACGATTTTATTTATAATCCTTCGTCAATCTTGAATTCTTATATCTGATGTTAAAATCTTTATTCCAAGGGTTTTATTTGTAAGGATTAATTTGAACTATTTATTTATCAGCTATTTTTAATTTAGATTTGTGTTATAAAACTATTTCTCAGTCTGTCATTCTTATTATCAAAATATATTACTTTACATATATTATCTTTAATCTCATATTTCTTAAAATTGTTTATTTAATAATATTTATGATTCATTTATTTATTAATTATCTGGTATTTCTTGAATAATATTCTCCAAATAATGAGATTAATTAACGAAATGAGCGATGTCCAGTTTTAATGATGGTTTCTCAAGTTTCTATCTGGTTTTTATTGAGTGTTTTTCGTTATTTTATTAGCGTGATATCTTGTCGTGATGTTTCGTGATTTTTCTGGATGTTCAAGTTCAATGATCGCAATACTCGTTTTTATATCTGCTCTTTTGAAATGCCCTACATTTACAATGGCTTAGAAATAATTGGAAATAATCCTGAACTTGTTTCTTGGCAATTAAGCCACTTTTTAAGGAGTTTTTTTTACAATAAATCAGACGACAATCAACAAGCTGTTTAAGGTTCAGGGAAAAAAAACAACATTCCCCATAAATGTTTTCCTCAATTATCCAAGTCTTCAGCGTATTGTTATTTTGTTGAACTTTTAAGTTTTGACTTTGTTGTGCTATATTTGTTTAGAACTAATATTTACTAAATTTACCCATGTAACTTTATCAAGTTTTCTTGAAATTTGGTAGATGATTAACGATATTGGTTTTGACAATTGTGCTTAATTCATACTCGTATACATTTATTTATTTCTCATATTTTTCATCTTTATTGTAAAGTAAATTCATCAACCAAGATTTTACGAAACGGTTAAACGAATTTTAAAAATGGCTACGAAGCTTTTATCAAATTTTCCAAAGTCGTTCAGGAGTTATCACTAAAAATTAACCAAACGTTTCCCTAACGTTCACTATGCTTTTATCAAACGTCTACTTAACATTTTCTAAAACTTTTTATTAAACTACATACGCACATTTTACCCAACTTTACTGAATTTTTATTAAATACTAACGGTTTACCTAACGTTTACCAAATGTTAAGCAACGATTAATTGCTAGCGGTTAAAGCTAAGATTATTTTGGGTAATTAAGACGTTTTTTTTAAAACAAAAAAACGCCTATTTATAAGTCGTACATGTACATTATAGAATGTATTAACTACATTTCAGCGGGATAAACTATTTCGGCACTTTGGAGACACCTGGTAATTTTTAAAATTGTATATATATCATCAAAGGGTTGAGCTGTAGTTGTTTTGACGTGTTATTAACCTTACATAATTTTAAAAAATTTATCTCAATTTTATCGACCTAAGAATGTGTTGGAACCTGATAATGACGGCACCCTTAGGTTGTTCAACAGGAAATTGAATATATATTACGCATGAAAACTTCATTTCGTGATTGGATTCTATTACCAAAAAGCTGTAAAACAGATTGCCCGTAATTTATTTATCCTTATTATTTTGGAAGTATAGTAGCATTTTGAGAAACCAAAAGACCAGAAAACATATTTATTATAATGCAGTTGTCGTTAAACGCGTTGAAAGATGAATTCAAGAATGTAACTATTTTCCATTTTTCTATGTTTTCTAAATATTTAATGAAACATTAGCAGAAATTTAACGTTTTGTTTTTAACTATTATCACCGTGTAAATTTTCAAAAATTACATATCAATATTTTGTTATACATTAAATAACAATAAATTTTTTGTTTATACAGTATATAAAATAAGACAATATACATGTATATATTTTTTACAAAACATATAACATCTATTTATTTACAAAAAGTATATGTACATTTGAATATCATATTTTCTAAATACAGAATACACTGATAAATTGTGGAAAAATATTTACATGTACAACAATTGTTTTTGTGGAAAAATATTTACATGTACAACAATTGTTTATCACACCGATGAACTTGGGCTTAATATATTACATATAGCTTATCGATTTAATGTTTCTAATATTTGAGGTATTATACATATATAATCTGATAGTTGGCATTGAATAAACATAAAAACCCTTGCTGAACTTGGGCTTAATATATTAGGTATAGCTTATCGATTTAATGTTTCTAATATTTGAGATATTATACATATCTAACCTGATAGTTGGCATTGAATAAACATGAAAACCCTTGCTCTTTTATTTTAAAAAAATTGCAATCAAAAGCAATTATGGTGTCAACTTAGGCTAGGCATTTTTATCAGTATTATTTAATTTATAAATGCAAAATTTTGGAAAGTTGATATTTTTGGCTAAGCACATTGGGCACATTATATTTCTATATAGTAATTTTTTTTAAAATTTTTTAAAAATTCCTTTAAATTTGCAATAATTTGCAGCAAAAAATTCTCTTAAATTTCTAGTTTCTTTGGTCAAAATTATCTAAATTTCTGTACAATATACAGGTGAAAAATTATTTTTTACTTCAAATTTTGGCAAAAAATTCCTGTTTTTGGTCAAACATTACAATAGTTCATATTAAAATATAATCTTGACAAAATATTCTTATTTTTGGCCAATAATTTTCAATTTTAAATAAACAATACCTATCTTATGAAAACATGAAGCCCAAAATCTATTTTTAATTTTCCAAGTTCTCCTAATTTTTCTAAAAAAAACTATCTTCTATAGAATAATTATTAACTTCATTATAAAATATCGAAGTTTTAGCCAAAAATGTCCTATTTTTGGCATTGTCTGCTTCCATCCTCCCTAGTAATTTCCTAATTTAAAAAAATTCTGATTTCAAAAGAATGTCTTTGTTTTCGAAAAATATATCATTGCCAATCATATCCTATTTTTCAATAAGTTTGCCAATTTGGATCCAAAAGTTCTTCTATAGTATTTCAATCGAACATTCATTAACCTTACTCAAAATTATCGTGGATTTGGCTCAAATGTCTTAATGCAGCCCAAAAACCTCCAAATTTAGCCAAAATTGCCTAGTTTTAACCATAAAAATCACAAAAAGTAGCTACATGTTTCCACTACAAACTGTATACGACACCCTCAAACTTATCCCCGTCTCGCTTTTATGCTTCTTTCGAGTGTGCCAAAAAATCTGGAAAATTCATCGCTTCTCAAAGGAAAGCTGAAAAGCCCCCCTTTTTTGCCACCCCCTCCGCTCGAGTAGGCGCTGCTGGAGCTAGGTGGCGCTGCGACGCTCGCTACTTGAGACGAAGCCAAGGCTTGCAAGAGGGCAGCACTAGGAACTGACAATGTGGTCAAGCTATTGGTCTGAGTGGCTGCTGGAGTATTGGCCGGAATTCCAAATGGTCTTCCGTGACCCATGCCCAGATTTCCCAACACTTCGAGACCTTTAAGCCTGTAGTATTCGCTGAAAGCAATGTTGTTCATCAGTTGGCGAAGGGTCCTAAGGTCAACTGCCCTTTTAGATCTGGAATGGTTATCTGCTTCGTCCAGTTCGTTTTCGGAGTCGGATGACCAATGGTCGGCCATTTCCTCGTCGATGGCCTGAGCATTTTCGTGCCATTGAGCTGCGACAAGCCCTAATAGAACCATTGTGATGCAAGTGCAGACTGCGAGAAACTGCGAAGAAATTTGAATTAATGATTGGTGAAATAACTTGTTTTCTGGACAGCAGTAATAAGTGCTTAATTCACTGGGAGGATTTTTAATAAAGTAAGAAAAATACTTGCAAGTAACCGTTAGTAACATAAAAGTGAAATATTTATCCATAAAAGAAGTATCCATTTCTTCATGTGAATTTATAATAAGGGTATACTCAAACAAAAGCTTCGCAAGATCAGTCACGTGTGTAAAAGAAATGCTCTAATGGACTGTTTACCACAGCGATAACCTTGAGGTTTTAAACTAATCAAGGTTATCTGTCCGAGTTCCTCTATTAAATGTAATAAATTTTTCTATGGGAATTTATGAAAAAGGTAACAATTTCCCTTTGAAAATTTATATTAACATTATCATGATTGCTCTAAGGTTTATTTAAAGTGAAGGTTAGCAAAGTGTTAAGTGAAATACTTGTTTATTAATATTCTATATGATCATTTCATGATTTTTTAACCTCGGCATATACATGTATGCTAATATTTTATGACAATATATCTGCAGTTCGTTTGTTAACTTCTGTCATAATCGATAATTAATATATATTTTTTGATATTGCGGATGAAAGAACAGGGGAATTTTATTTTGAATAATTGACATGTTTTATGCTGAAAATACGAAAAATAATTACAAATTGCTAATGGAAAAATTACTTAATTTTATGTTATATTTAATTTTGATATTTATATTACCTTCACGGTGAATTAACTTCAAAACGTTATGACAACATGAAAAATTCTTAAGAAAAATATCACAAAAGTAAAGAAGGTTCAGTGACATTTCATTTACTATAAAAAATTAAACTGTATAAATAATCAAAATTTGGTGTAGGTCAACTATAAATAATTATATCGAGGTAAACCAAATTTAGAGCAATAGTGGAAATTGATTATAAAATATTGATTTTATAAAAATGTTTTAATAGTTACACTGCAGACTATGGTAAAACCACTTTACGTCTTCTTTTCTAATTCTGAAATAGCTTCTTTGGGTCAATGAATTAACAAAAGTTTTTGAGAAGTTTTATCAGAAAATATTAGTTATTCAAACTAAGAAAACAATTAGAAAAGCTGTTAGAATTAGAAATTAGAATTAGAAGTTAGAAAACAATTGTGAACAAAATTTGTAAAATTGAAATATTGAAGAATTGTTGATGTAATGTCAAACTGTTTAGAAAATGATTTCGAACTGTTTTTACAATAATTTGGATTTGTTTTAAATAAAACTTCAGTTTCTTTTGAAACTAATTTTAATTTTTTTTGAGCTACCTTGAAACTATTTCAAAATTACGTTGAAATGCAATTTCGAAATTTGGTTGGAAGGTTCATATGCAAAAGCGAATTGATTTGAAATAAAGACCAGATTCTTACCTTCATGTTTAAATTTATCAAAACTCACAAAATGCGTGTATATCCTCTTATATGTTTGCGAAACAACGATCTGAGAAAAGCTGAACTGTTCGTGTGTTTCATCTTCGAATTGACCATCGCCTTTATAGGATTTTGGCCAATGTTTTCCACGCCTCCCTTCGCCGAATCTACGCAATGAAACCTGGTCGAAATAGTGACCAGCTAACTGGGATAATAGTCGTTTTACAACTTCGTATTCGTGCTCAATTTACCCTTTTTATCTCCTCTTAAAAAAAGTCTGGTTGGGAAATGCGAAGAAAAAATGGACAGTGGGCAAAAAGATCATGGTTAAGATAATGTTGAGTTTCGATGTGAATTTTGATGGAAACGCTTGACAGCGTTTATCACTATAATCGCTGTGTTATAATTTAAGGTACTTTTTCAAAAAGGTACAGAAGTACTAAACTTAATTACCCTTGAACAAAAAAAATTGGGTAGTTGTACCCACACAGAGACACTAAGAATACCAATGAGATGAAAAATACTGGCAAATTCTTTAACGAAATTATTTTTTTTTTTTTATTTGCCGAAAATCCTTATTGAAATATCATTAAAGTTATGCGAGTTAAATGAATTAAAACAATATTTTCAATAAAAAAAATATTTTTTCATTAATTTAATCCATATTTTTGTTGAAGATATTTGCTAAATGTTGTCAATATTTTTAAATTTGTAGAACAATCTAACTAAATTATTAAGAAAGAAATTTTAGAGCGTTTTTACTTGATGTAAAAACATCAAGATATTTTTTCTGAAGATATTGGTGAAATATGTTTTTTAATTTGGGGAAAATCTCGATTGAATTATCAAGAAAAATTGTGTGCATTATTTACTGTACATAAGTTGTAGTTACACTTTAATGTAATGTAAATCTTGTAGATATTAGCTATATGATTTAATTTTTTTTAATGTAAATATCAGAAATGTTTTCAAAATATGTATAAAAAATATCGTCACAACTATTTTGCTTTTATTTCTGAAAACTTTGGTTAAAGTTTTCAACTTTAAGTTTTTTATTAACATTTATTTTTTATTTCTTCTTTACGATTATCTCATTTCTTCAAATTATCTCATTTTTGCATTGGATAATGATTTATCAGTACATTTTTTATATAAATAACACTTTAAACGTTATAAAAAACATTGAAAACTCGTAGTTTCTTATCAATATTTTTTGCACGTTTTTTTGCAAAGATATTTGACAACTTATTTTTTAATGATATTTTTATGATCCTGATAACTCACATGTTTTATTTTAGGAATTTTTTATCAATTTTGGCTCAAATGATATCGTGTTTTTCTTTTATTTTGTAAAAAAAAAGTTTTATTGTTTTTCAAAAACTACATGTAGTATATCAATGATCGTATGTCCCCGGATAATCCGTTGCCGGATAATCGACACTGTGACTCGTACAATCGTCATACGCAGCTAATGTACTGTACGTTAAATATACAGTGCTTACCTCGTTATTATTTTTATTAGCTAATAATACCAGCTTGCTTTTTTGCGTATGTTTTTGTAATATCTCGTTACCTTTTGTTGTCATGTCAGTCTGATCAATCATCCACTTTGTGGTCAATTTGCTGGTTCGAGTTTTGTATTAGTGAACTATGATGAATCGCCTTCAAGGTTGATCGACCCTTCGAGTACAATGTTTTTTTTTTTTTTTTTTTCGGTTCAATTTTCGGTTAACAAAATGAGAACATGAATCACGGTTACTAAAAAATATATCATTTCTTATTCTCAATGCTCGTTGAGTTGTCATCATTGTCATGTTTAATAAGTACTTATCATTTGCTCGATTGCGCGCTCTTTCTAACATGTAAAATGGTGGGCAAGGGTTGATTTTGAGGTCTATGGACGATATACTCCATTAAAAAAAAATAGCAATCACATAAATACAGGGTGGCCTCGGTGTACCTGAACACTTTTTTAAAGAATTTTAACAGATGAATTGATCGGAAACTTTAAAGAGTCTCTGCAAGTGTGATAATTAATAAGTACTTTTTTTCTCTTTAAATTACGAGCAGTTTAGAACATGCGATTTACAATAGGAATTCATATTTATTTATTACAAATTTATAATCATGTAAGCCATGATTTTGCTTACGTTTTTCTAATAACCAATATCAATTCAATTCAACTCAGTACCCTACAGTCAGCAACTACATGTAAATGCCATATGGTAGGGGAGGGGGGGGGGAGCCCATTTTCAGGAGAAAGCTCCTACGTCAGTTGCTTATACCCCTATCTCATGCATGATCTCAGGATCTCGTGTATAATTTGTTATATGATTCCAAATACACGTTTATCACGGGTTACATAATTTTTAACGTGTTTTTAAATGTGCTAAAACATGTAAATCATTAGTTTGGCATGATTACTCGTAAAAACAGAACACCTTGCAGTGAATTTCATGTTGCTCAAATTAAGAGTTTAATTGGAAATTAAATTTGCAACATTTTCGTTTTATTAAATCTTAATTTTGAGACCCCAACATGGTCTTGACCTTCAACCTACGAATAATGAATGTTGCAACACCCTGTAGCGAATGTTGTGACTGTTGACTTTAGTAACAGGATGCGCCAAGCTCAACTTAATTTTTATTTAATCAACGATGAAAACTTGTTACCAATTTTATAGTCTCGTTTGCAATTATACGTTTTATTTAAATGGCTCTAAGGAAATACGTCGTTGTTAATAAACACTTTTATTGTCTGGTATTTTTATCGGACATTGACGACGAAATACCTAAAAATAAAAATAAACATGGTTACAAATCTGTATCATTCACCTCGGGGTAAATTGTTGAGGAAGCGCATCACTTTTTGTTTCAATTTTTGTTGTCTAGACATTAAAACCACGAAATTGTTTTAATTCGATAATTTTAGATATTTATTATATTAAATCACACGTATGCGTTCGATAAACTATCATAATCCTACGATTCAACTCGTGATGATTTAAGTTTTTTTTTGAAGCATTGTCCTTTCATTCAATTGCAACAAACTCCGATTAGTGTGAATTTAGATTTGTTAAAAAATTAAGTTTGGACATTATTAAAATTAAGAGCATTTAAGACCCTTGTTTTTGATATTGATTGGTTCTTTTTGCTGATTGTTTGTGCAATTATACGAATACTTATTTCTGTTTTGCGTACATATACATTGTGGCATAGTGTCTTAACTTGAGTTGAAAATTATAAGAAAACTATTTAAAAAATTGAAAGATGCAAAAAAAACACAAAAAAACGAACGAAACAAAATTAACAAAATTCATTGTTTTGTTCATTATCAAAATTCATAGTAAAATGATTTACAATTTGACAACTGAATTAATAATTCGTATCATTGTTATTCATTAATAAGCGCTCACCAAAATATATCCGAATTCATTTCCATTTATTTTCGGTGTATTTTATTCGGACTGAAAGTTGGATTGTTTTTGTGTACATTAACTCAAAACAATAAACTTAAACATGTGAAACATTGTTGAAATTCAGACATTGACAATCGACATTTACTATTGTGATTTTTACATTGTTTTATTCACTTATATAGAAACCAATAACTTATACAATGACATATTTACACGATGCGATACAATAATATGTGTTTGTACTCTCGCTCGAGATCACTCTATAAAAGTGATGATAATTAGTCTAATTAACAGACGAGACTAATTGACGTATTGTCAAAATAGCAAATTATTTGCACTTTTCCTTTCTACATTCTGGCAGAACTTCCGCAAAATGTAGCAACGTGATGATCTGACCGGAAATGGTCGAATTGAGCTGAAAACAAATTCTTCATTTGTTAATAGGTAGGCGACCGTTTAAGTGGACACTGGCAAATTTGACGGGGAATTTTGGAGAAATAAAGAAAAATTAACGGAACTTGAGAGAGAAATTCAGATCAAGTATACATGTATGAGAATTCTTGAGAATTAACGAAAAAGTATGCGAAATATTGGGATATTATAAAAAACGTCTGGGGTTTCTTTGACAAATAAGTTAAAAATCAAAGTAAATTTTGGAAAAACAAATAATAATTATTGTGGATTAATTTAAAAAAAACGGAACTTTTGAAGAAATAGGACACTTTATAGAATATATTAAAAATTAAGGTTAATTCCGGTAATGAGAAAAAGAAATACAAATTTGGGAAAAACAATAACAAGTTTTGAAAATGTCATCTAATTTTGAACTTTCCAATGATTTTCAACGAGAAATGAGTATTTCAACCTCTTTATAGCGTTATAAAAACTTAAAGAAACGTTATTAAAAAAAAACATTTGTTGAATTATTTGGTAGCTTTAATATTGGAAGTAATTAAGGTTATAAATAAGAAATGCTTTGGGTACTAATTTAATATTCACGCTTTTTTGTGTGGTAAAATCGTGAATATTAAATTATTCCCTAAAGGATTTTATACTGTATATATTGAACCTTAATTACTTCCAACATTAAAGCTACTAAATAAAGTGTGCCGGAAATTGATTTAATATTTTAGTAGTGAAAGGTCATTAGTATTTCAGACGCCATCTTGAAATGTAACACTCTTAAAATAATCG
>JAQGAO010004911.1:0-14341 GCA_034697705.1 Ommatoiulus sabulosus
AAAAACTTAATTCATCATAGCCTACATACATTATAATTGGAATTTAAATATGATTATGACGTCATACTCCATTCTAATGGAGATAAAACAGTGCTTTTTGTATGAAGTTGACATTAAAATATGATGATGGTTTACTCCTTTCTAACGTAGGGCTCTCTAGTGAGCCAGTAAGCGCCTATGTGCGTCTCAGGGTATATTCGCTTGTTCGAATTTTATTCGTTCAATCGTCAGATGTTTGATCAACAGGTCAATAGATGGCGGTGCGGCCAAGTGTAAATGTCGACAAAAGTGGTTCGAAGTGCACACTTGCTTGCTTCATAAGCATACTTGTGACGTGCAAGTATAGAGTTTAAACTTTGCCCAGTTTGGACACAGCCTAAGCTTATGGGGATATTCACCGTATCTAATCCCTACACCTGTAATGATAATACCTACATAATTTCATTTTGTCCACTAAACTTTTCTGTCAGTTTTCTCGTTTATTTTGGTGGTTGACTTGTGATTAACTTTTTATTTGTACTTAGAAATTTCATCTTTCCTTAAAATTCAAAAATATTACATATTTCCTGATTATTTTATTTTTTAAAATGAGGACAGAAAAACACGTGAAATAGCACGTATTATGTCTGTTTTATCTTGCATTATTCCTAAACTCACTTATTCCAAAAAAATCTGAAAATTTGGAAGATTTTTTGATTCTTGGAGGAAAAACTGCATCACAGCGTTTCTACAATAAGCTCACAAACTATTACCAATTATTTTTCATTTCTATAATAAAACTGTTTTCTCAGGGCTTGTCACCGTCTTAACACGTGTCATTTCACATGGAGTTTTGATTCTTTTTTAAATTAAAAGATAAATTTTACATGTAGAAGACTTTTTACTCAATCAGAAAAGGTGTCATCCACGTTTCTACTTATGGATAGAAAAATTATTCACCAGTACGTGAGTAACTTTAATAAATATTACAGAAATGGGGTTAGCACCGCCTTGAGCAAGCGCTGGCCGACGTCTGGACACGATGTCAAACAAACCATTAGGCGACACAAAATACGCAATAAGGCAATCAGGCACGTGACTATGTCAACACCATGAAGGGGAGCGCCTTCGAGTAGCTGGAAACCCAATTCCAGTAATTATACGACCAGGTCAAGACGCAAAACCATAAAACATAATGAAAAACACTTGGAGGAGACGAGTGCTGATGGTCCAATCCTTTCGCATACTTGAGGCAATTATGAGCAAGGAAGGCATATGGCAATGTCATAATAAACTCCACGCTTGCCTGAGAAATACTGCCCCTAAAGCCAAAGAATGGAATTTACTGCCTTTATATGAAAAGACAACAGATTTCGATCGAGTTAAGAGCATGCGTTTCTCGCCTATAGCGAATTCGTTGAGGTTTGACGTATGAGCCTGCTCCTCTGACGCCATCGAACAGACGCTCTTGACGTTTATTTTCTCTTGGCTTAAGGGGATCCTTGAGGCATGCAAAATTGGCTTATTTTTATCGTTTTCAACTCCTGTAATAGCAATAATCTCAAAAAATTGTACCATGAACCCTGGTTTGTCCTCCAGGGAACGCATGCAAAAGATACCCATTCGATATCCATTTTCAACGAAGTTTTCCAAATATATCGAAAAACTGGAAATGACACGAAAATAAACATGCAATGTACATTAGAAACATTTCCTGGAGGACAGATTTGGGATCTTGGGACAAGTTCTCCTTTCTGGGTACTACAAAACTATCTTCTATACAATGAAAAATCTCTTTCATTGTTTAAGAGCCCTTTGATAGGTTTCTGAATCCTGTATCCGTATTTCTCGAAATACGTTCTCAATTTTTTGAAACGTTGTCAATTTTTAAACAATTTAAAAATCTGGCTTTTTATTGTTGCAAATTTTATCCCTTACAATAATACATGTTCAGCACAAGTTTCCTTATGGGAAAACAGATAAGTTTAAATTTATATTGCAATGTTAAAATGTTTTAAATGGACCATATGTATATTTCGTCAGCATGCATATATCACGTGATATTTCATTCATTCCATTGGTGAAAACTACATGGAGGCAGTGCCGTCGAGGCACGATGGATAAAAAGATCACGTGATGTAGCCCCATACGTAACTCTGCATAAAGGTCCATTTCTTTAATTTGAAGAAGTTTTATTCACTATGTGAGCATTCGCTTTTTATGTGGATAAGTTATACATGTTAAAATATTTTTAATATGTACAAAACATCTCTAACTTTTAAACTCTAGCTCGTAAATACTAGCTTTCATGTTACAAATTTTGGAAGCAATTCCTTATATAAATAACATTGACTCAGAAACTATTTGTCCTCCGATTAAAATTGATTCACCAGCTCCGATTCTTAAAAATGCGTCCAAATTTATCCGTTAATTTAAAAAATGATAACTAATGCACGTGAAAATTAAGATAAAATGTCGTGACAATGAAGCGCACAGATCTCGGATTTGCGCAACTTCTTGGGAGGGAAACATTTTCCAAATAAGTGTTGTTTGCATCGGGAGTTGCTTTAGAAACCTCTAGCATTAAGGCGTAAGATTTAGCACTCTCTTAAAGTTTGTGAAAATCTATTATACAACAGTAAGTCAGTGCAATCACTGCATACATTGGTGCCAGGATGGTTTGCCTACCTCAATCTGCGCTGGATTTACAGAACTCTCGTTTTGGAGATAAAATTAGATCAGAAAATGTCCAAATTGTCCCATTTTTGAAATAATAGCCACAATTTAATTTACGGATTGTGCAATTCGTGAAAGGTGACTGCTTTCATCTTCTGTTGCAACGACAAATTTTCCGGTAATCTCATTCGAGCACTTCTACATGTGAGGACGTCCTCATGTAGGAGCTAGGGGGAAATATGATGAATAGCGGACACAATGTGGACAGGGGGAGGGAGAGGGACGACCAACTCGGACGTCCACTTGAAAACAAAAATGCCAAATAAAATCAGTTCCCAAAGTAAAAAGGAAATTAAGCGCAATATCGCATATATGGTTGATTAATCGCAAAAGTCAGTAAACAGGGTACCCCTAGTTCTGAAAAACCAGGAAAAGTCAGAGAACCTAATAGCTGCAGGGTCCGTTTGCAAACTTTTCATCTTTTTCCAAGGACATCTTTACAAATTTTTCCACGTTTTCCCAAAGACAAGTTTTCAACATTGTTCAACGAAGGGACCATAAGGTTTTCAACATTTTGTAAAATTTTAAATAGTTTTCGAGGAGAAATTTGCCAAATTTCCAACAGAATTCTGAGGACAGATTGGCAAAATTTACGTTTTCCGAGTACAAATTTGCACAACTTTCAAAATTTTCCGCAAGGGCTACAATTTCTTTTTTAAAGTTTCGGACGTCGGAATGGGGAAAGGGGAGGGGTCCTGATTGACTGGACACAATGCGGACAGGGGATTTCAGGCAAATTTGGCGGACGTCCTTTTTGAATGACCCCTAGTCTCTTTTCACGAACTAAAAGTAAATATTAGAATCCGCAAATGTATTTTTAGCATGGATTTTATTAATTCATGACTTCATAAATCTGAAGTTTCTGCTATTTAAAAAATGCGTGCATCCGCCTAACGCACTCGCGGTAAAATTTATAGTTTCGCAAATATTGAACAAGCTGAACTAGATTGTTTTTATTCACACAAAGATTAGTGCTGTGAATGAAATTTCTGTCAACGCAGCGTGAGGTTGCGAGGCAGCGCTTCCTCCCGATTACAATCTTCTAAATTCGTACCTTCTTTAGACTCCATAATCGATTATTTGCGCTAAAACCTGTAGAACAGATGACATTTATGAAATCTTAGGTTTTTCATTCGGATTATTGGAAATATGATGGTTTGCAGGAGACAACGAAGCCAGTGGTTGCACCGAATCACGACTAAAGAAAATGCTGCATGTAGTGCAAAGCAAAATGTTGCAAATCTAAAACACTGTGTTTCATGTGTTTCAAAATTCGATTATTTTAAAATTGAACTCATTTACGAGGAATGTAATCATAATGCTCCCAAGCAACGTATGATTCATGTACTCGTACAGGGTTCCTCCAGACCTGGAAAACCATAAAAATTCAGGGAACTTAAAATGTCTGGGAAGAATGACTTATTTTGAAAACGTCAGGGAAATTCAAAGTATTATTGTTGTCATAATTTAAAATCAAGGTTTCCACATGGTTAGTTCAGGGCCCATTTGCAAAATTTAAACAAATCTAAGTTTAAAATTCTAAAATTTTCACCAAATTCAGAGGACAAATTTGCATAATTTTCCACAGTGTCCGAGGACAAATATGCAAAATGTCCAACAGTTTCCGTGTACAACTCTGCACAATGTTCAGCAGCTTTCTAGGGCACATTTTCAAAATTGTCAAGCTTTTCGAGGACAAATTTGCAAAATTCTCAACCTTTTCAGAGTAAAAATTTTAAATATTTTTTACATTTTCCGAATACAAATTTGTCAAAATTTTAAAAAATGTCTTGATAATTTTGTAAACTTTCTAAAACATTACTTTGTTAATTTTGAAAATAAAAACATGTAAATTGCCATTAGTAAACTTTGCAATATACATGTATTGACTATTGTCTGGTGTCGATTTTGCAAAATTGTGGATCACGTTAGGATATAACAATTTTGACATTGTCATTGGTCAGGGAAATTTGTTTAAAAACCTGGAAAATTCGGGGGGAAATCATGGAAGTTGAAAATGAAATTTTTGGGGGAACCCTGTCATGAGAAACAGCATTGTAAATCAAATTGATTTACACAATGTTAATTTGGTATTTTGTGTTGTAACTAATTCCATTTAAATGTACACAATATTCAATTTTTATTTCTCATTTGTGCTGGTTTATGGTTTTACCCAATTAACACGTATTTCAAACGTCACCTACGTCACCTCAGACTTCACCTTGTTCCAATTTAATAATAGTTAAGTTAGTGATCAACATCAACTTGTTTTCCACAACTCATTTACGTTTACGTTTTTTTTTATTTTACAAAAAAGCATGATTTTATAGAAATGTGGGACTAGCGAATATAGACTTGTTTCGAAATAAGCTGTACATTAAATGGTAACGCTGACTCAAACGGTATTACCGCAGTCTCTGATTTTCCATTCAATTGTGTCTCACGTTTGAAAAATATGTTTTTGCACTTATTTCGAAAACATTCACTCGCAGTTTTAATGACCTAGGAGACCGGCTTCTCTCCCCAAATAAAAATTGCATTCGCTCGCATTGCGTATCCCATGGTGCAAACTGATGCCGCTTTAGTCAGCACTTCCAGCAAATTAAAAAAATAACTCGGGTCGGGCTAATATTAAGATAATGCGGATCTGATTCAGGCAAATCAGTTCCGTCGATAACCTTTCTATACGCCTCAGGAAATTCAATCTCAAGCATGACTCTGGAAATTAATGATGTCTAAGTTTCCAGCGATAAAAAACAACATCTTTTTTATTTAACATTTTGTATCCAATTTTTTTTGTGGAAAACTCTTGTTCTCATGTATGACTTGCAATTTGTGCAGTTTTGTATAAGAAGTTGGCCTAATTGCACTTGACTTCATGTATATTCAGACGATGAAATCAAAAATTCATATTCTGCTTTATCTGAGGAAGCAGTACACGTGCATCCTCTCGAAAGTACTTCTGAGAAGATGAATGCTTTGCTTTTGGCTCTCACACTGCCACGTTTTTCCAACCTAAATTGTTCATGATTTGGATTTGTATGGTTTTTTTGGACTATTCTAACAGAAGCAGTTGCTCATTTTGTGATATCGTGTCTCGAAATAAATGGGTTGTTATACTTCCAAACGAGGCCTGGTTTTATCTTTTTGAGAATGGCGCCTGGGGAACGATCAATTAGCTGAATATTTGATAATTTTCTGAATAATGAGCACCTGACCTCAATTTCTGCCTTTTCTTGCTGCTCTCACGTACCTAATTTGCTCGACCGAATAGGCGTGGTCTGCTTTTTCTTAACTCATTAATTGCGCAATCGATAGGGAAATAAAGTGATCAGTCTACATGTACCTTTGGTCCATTTTTGGCAAACTAGATGAAAACGTGAATTGGAGCGTGGTTCAGAATGTTCATCTGAGTGCATCTCCTCATAAGCAACATTTTCAAATAAACTCTGTTTATTTTTTTTTTTCTTCTTTTGCTCAGCCTATTTTCGATTTCAATTTGGACTAAATAAGAGCTTATCCCAGAAACATCTCCAGATAAATGCATGTACGGCAGACGGATTTTCTTATTTACTTTCCTATCAAACGAGGGGATGATTTCCTTTAGGGGATGCTGAAGGAAAATTTTCGATTTTGAAAAGTAAAATTAGGAAAATGGGATTTCATGCACTTCAAAAACTACAAGCAAAAATGATACAAGACGAGTTAGATTTCTTTGGATTTGGTATCTTAGTTTATCTTCTTATAACAATTGGCACCTGGGGAACGATCCATTAGCTGAATATTTTATCACTTTCAGAATAACAAACACTTGACCTAAATTGCACCTTCCTCATGGAATAAAAAACTGACTGAAAACTGAACGTAAAGTGAACGATGATGGAGAAAGATATCGTAAACTGAATATTGTTGGAGAAAGATCATGAGCTGAAAACTGATTGGAAGTGATCGTAAACCGAAAACTGGTGAAAAGTGATCGAAGACATAAAACTGGTGGAATGTGGTCGTAAACTGATAACTGGTGGAAAGTGGCCTGCAACTGAACACTGATGTAAACTGATGAATACATGATGATAAACTGATGTAAACTAATGAAAAAGTGATATAAACTGATGCTTATTGTACGTGTGCATGTGCAACCAATCTGCAATTAAATTATTATCAAATCGGTTAAATTTGCAGCAATTATCATCAATTTACAGTCATTTTTTAAGGCTATATGCACATGTAGGTACATGTGCAGTATGCAGTATCTGTTGAGATTATTTTGAAAACTATTTGAAATAGAAAAATCGGACGATTAAGTCCAGTTCATTGTATTTCGCACTCCAATTATTACAAGAAAAAAAACATCTCGGATTATTTAATATAAGATGATGTAAACTGAAGATAAACTAGTGTAAACTGATGAAAGATTGTATTTGGCACTCCAATGTCCACTGGTGTAAACTGATGAAAGATTCATCTAAACCGATGCTAATAGAATGTGCAACCAATCTGCAATTAAATTATCAAATCGGTTAAATCTGCAGAAAATAGCATCCATTTACAGTCATTTTTTATGAAGGCTATGTACATATCTGTTGAGATTATTTCGAAAACTATTTGAGAGAAAATTCGGACGACTTAAGTCCAGTTCATTATATTTCGCACTCCATTTATCACGAAAAGAAAAAAAATCTCGGATTATTTAATATAAGATGATAATCCTACATTTCAACAAGAGCAGTTTTTCCAGCTTGCCATTCATTGATTTGACCTGCAAAGATCATGACGAAATTTCCCCGGAAAAACTAATCTCGTCCTTCCGCTATTATATCATGCAATCTGCGCCTTTGTACGAGTTATTTTTTTCTGTCCTAGACTGGCTGTAGCAGCGAGATTATTTGGCGAATTGTTGGATTAAACTTAAGCCTTAATTGGTTGGATCATATGGATGGAGCCACTCGGTAGTAAATTCAAGAACGAGATACACCACTCCAATCCATTACTGTTTCATGCTCGGTCACCCGCATTTCTAAGCTGCTTAAACGGTTTATTTCCTTGTTGTTATCTTTTTTTTTGCTGTTGGTCAGCTCTGGCATATTGGACACACCGAGCCCAGTACATGGCCTTGCATAAAGTAATCAATAGGCACGGAAAATTGAACATTTTCATGCGCCTTATAAAGTGCGAGTTTTATCACCTTGCACAAGTCACTCGACTATATGCCAATTCCTTCCGCCATATTTGGGATTCGCGAAGTAAATCGAATCTTCTTAAAATGGTAATTGGCAGTAACGAGCAGTTTTTTTTAACCTAATTTGCCTCGCGAGATCCAGGAGGGATTCTATGTTTCACCTTTTCAAGCTGATTAAGTTGTATTTACTATTTTAGATTTTGCACATGACAATCTATGGTGTTGATGCAGTAACTTGCATGTGACGTTATCCACCAGACGACGTTACTTGGCCGCCATGTTGGTGTGCTGCCAGTTCTGATAGCTCCAACATGGCCGCCAATGGTCAATATCGAAGCAGCGATTAACTCATGATCCGAATGTAAGAAAATTCAAATTTGGACAAAAATATTTCGATTCGACAAGATAAGACGGTACTAAGCCCTTTTTGTAATAATGAAAGCTATGCTACTCAAAAAACATTACCAACAATATTTCTGTCTTGCGAATATTTTTACACTTTGATTAAATGACTGTATTTTTGGATTTTTATATTTATTCGCGAAAAAGAATAAATGGCCCCTTGATGTCGGCCAACATGCAGTATATGCCAATATATTGTATATATTTTTCCTTATTTTTTTACGTTTGACCCATGTACCGGTACTCATTTCTTAGCATTTCCTGAGTCAGGTAACACGGACCAATAGCTCATGGCCCCTTGATATCGGCCAATATGCATGATATCAGATATATTCAGAAATATATTCTAATAAACTATACATGTATACAGTACAGTGTACATGTATATATTTTAATAAACAATATACTCTAAATATTTTAATAAACTATATACATGTACGAGTATACAGTACTGTATGTATGTATATGTTATAAATACAGTACATATAAACTATTTAGGAATATTGCAAAATGGACAAAGCATGCAAATGAAACGGCACGTGCAATTTATTTCACAGGCAATGTTTGAATTTGTGATATTTATTTACAAAAAATGGAAGAGTTTTGACTCTTAGAAGAGATCCAGCATCCACATATCTACGTTGGGGTTAAAACGTTATGGGTTATTTCATAAATTTCCATTATAACTGGCTATAGCACAGTTTACGAAATCCCTCAGTTTAACAGGAAAAATGTTATTGACTTTCGAGGAATTAATCTGTTAAAAGTAAATTTCTTCATTTTGAAGGAAAATTTCGTACTACGCACTCCGTGAATTTTTAATTTAATTATAACTGCTCTAAAATGGCGGAACCATGCAGTCTTCATTCCTTGAATTTTGTCTGCTTGTGCAGAATTGTGGATAAGAAACCGAAGTCATTAGGGATTGGTATAAATTCGCACATGACAACGTAAGAACGATGAAGGCTGCAAACGTTGCATTTTGGTGAACTTTGCAGGTAATGTCTTTTCGCAACCCCGCAGGCTTTTGACACATATTTCGAAGAATCCCACGCAAACTTTCAATATCCCCCGTGTCATCGCATTTTCTAATGTATAGCTCTCATTTGAAATAAAACCCACCTTTTATACGCTCTACCTAGCTCATTTCCGGAAACTCGTTTAAGTGGTGAAACTTGGTTGGAAGAAAATAGCATCTGGTGCTCGTGGCATCAATTTCCAAGGAAATCTAATGACAGTCCCACGTTTTTTCAAGCTATCATTTTTCATAAAGTAAACTAAGCAACATGATGTTCCATCCTTACTTTTTGTTTGTTCATATTGCGTGCATGGTTTCAAGGAAATCCGCATTTTTGCAACATGTTTCATAAGAACGAAACGTAAGATGCTAGGCATTTCAAAAACAATTTCTGCAGTAAGTATTACTTACATGGAAACTATATTATTCTCCAATTTAGATTTCTATATCATTTTCTAATAAAATGCATTTAGATTAATTGAGATAAATGTACTTTGAAAAACAAATTTTAAAGTGTTCTGAGTTTAATTATGATTGTGCTAAACCATAAACCTGTAACGATAACTAAAACAAAAATTACTCCTTTTTGATAATTTTTACTTGTGAATATAGTGTTCTTATTCAACGTAGAAACATTGATGCCACTTTTATAGGAAGATTCAGAAATCCGTAGATACACAAATTCTTTACTTTGTTTTTAAAATAAATAAATATATGAATAATGCAAAATGGATCGTGAAATGACTTTCGTACATTTTATTATGTTTTTTTAATATTTTTTTTCAAAAATAAGCGAAGGAATGTAGAATATTTTAGATACTTGTAGGAAAAGCAGCATGCACATAAGAGGTGCAAAACGTTGTTCTCGAGTAAATATTTATCTAATGGATAATTTTTTTTAGTTTATATTTCTGGTACATTGTGAAAACATTGCATCATAAATTGAGTCAATAAAGTTAGACAAATCCAAGATGTTTCACGAAATCGGAAACGTTATTTCCTCATACGTTTACAGTTGTGCCTAACACGTTTTTTTCTATAAACTCACAACTGATAATTAAAAAGATGCATTTCTGAAAATGCATTTCTTAGATGTGGGGGCATTAGTCTTTGCAACTCATTTGAAAATATATTAACTGTAATATATTTTAAGCTATACATTTTCATATACAGTGTATGTTAATGAATAGGCCTTCATATTTGTGATGCAGGGCATTACAAGCGTGCTTATAATGCATTGAGAAAAAAATATTCAGCAATACAGTATCAATATTTTAAAAGGCATACATTGGCAATTTGAAGTTACATGTGCAAAAATAAATAATTTTTGAATCCACTTAGTGTGTAGATTTTGCATGCACGCGTGATTTCGCGGCTTCCAAAGTACGATTCGTATAGCTTCTGTCTGAATACCGCTATTATATTTGAAATCCTGTTTATTAGCGATGCATTAACATTACGAGCGTACATTGAATGTTCCAATTTACATATTTTCAAATAAGGCAATTAAGGCAAATTATTAAGGCAATACACGCATTGCTCCAAATGCATGCAAATAATTTAATTATAGAAATGTATTTCTGAAAATGCATTTCTATGAATATATTTCAGATGCGGGAGCATTAGTCAGAATTTAAGAATTCAATAATTTCCAGACACGAATATAGTGTTTTACACCGATTAGCTGGTTGCATCAACAGTTGCTTTCCAGAACACAAGCACGTGGTTGATACAAACATAGTTCCAAATTATTCATATATTTAGAATATTTTATTCATTATATTTTAGATATGGGAGCATTAGTCAGAATTTAAGAATAAAATATTTTCCGGACATGAATATGGTTTAGCCCCGATTAACCGGTTGCATCAACAGTTGCTTTTCAGAACATCAGCACGTAGTTGATGGCAAACACATCTCAAAATGCGCAGACAGAAGGCAAAAAAGCAAAATTGAATTACCTTAATCGCAGGCTTTGGTATATCTCTGCAAAAAGCCACCAGTTGAAATCTGCGTCCTGCTCTATCGGTTGCCGCGCGAACACTGAATTTGACAGGAGCTCGCTATGAAACAAGAATTCCAGTCGATAAAATTGACGGTTGCCTAGCAACGCTGGACGCCGTGAAGATGAAAGGCCACCTTGCTCTCAAAAATCTGTTGCCTTCGAGCAGGTAAAACCATCTCATTTGCCGCGCAATTAACCTGCATCCCACGATCGTAAAATATCTGCAAATTTATGTCGTAATTATAGCGAAATAACCCAGATTAGAACTTCAGATTCGAATCGAAAGGCGCCATCTTGCGACGCATCGTCGCCCCCTATCGATCATGGTTGCCTGCACGCTTGTAATGTTCCTGTAATTTATGGACCCTTTATTGACGGTGAGGGCGTGTTCAAGTACAAGGCTAAAAACACCTTTGATGATGGACCATGGCCTGAATATCTAATGGTCCGAATGAGTGGTCATAAAAAAAGACTGAACGATGTTGTTTTATATCTGATTTCAGATAAATGCTCATATGGGATTCGAATTTGGGTGTTGTTTTAATGTATTAAAAATAAAGCTATAACGGGAACTTGCCCGAGAATGGAAACAGTTCTTCTCCCTATATTATGTATACGTGTTCATACAATAATAAAATTAGCGATTTATTTATTTATTTATTTATGAAAAGCTAAAATCCAGTGTGCTTGGTATGGAACGCCACTCCGTTCTCAATTCCGTTTGAACTGTAGGCTTGTTTAGTTTTTTGTAACTTATATATGCTATTACACTTTTAAACAATAAAATAGAAATGTTATAAATGCGAGGGAACCCAATTTATTATGATAAATTTCGTCCTGGTTCTGATTTTGGCATACATGCTGATGCAAACCTGAGTACTCTTGGGTTTACCATCTTCGCTCTCAATATTCGGATCGATCATGATCTGATCAAACCAATCCTAATCACGTCATGTAACCCAATTTAAAATAATGTGACTAAATTCAATTTTTATCTAGCACTCATGCCAAGCTCTGTCAAAAATTTTGTAATTTATTTGGTCTTATTCAGGTAAAGCTCCCTCTGACGGTCCTTGAAGGAAACTTGAAAAATGCCCAGGCTGAAGTGCTGCCAGGTGCCTTTTTTTTTAACCAAAAAGTACCCTGCGGGGGCCCTTGCAGGAAAGTCGAAAAAGGCCCAAGCTGCAGTGCTACCATGAGCCTTTTTTTCCAAAATCCGAAAACTCAAATAAGGGCAGCCAATCGATGAAAATTTACTTTGGCAACACTGTCGGACAGACCATCGTTATATTGCATGAGTGACCCCCTCGCGAGACGGCATAGCACTTTCATGGCCCATTGATTCCAACATTTGGCCAAAAGACACTCTTGTTCGTCGTTCTGTACGAAACAGTTTCCATTTTGTTAACTCCGACGTTGCTCAATTGAGTAGAAAATGCATTCTTGCAGACAAGGCTGCTTTTACCTCAGCTAATTTATTTCTGGATTAAAGTTAGGTGCGCATTTAGCACTTTTAAATCGATTAGGACTTAGTTAAAATGCAATATCGATTACGTTTACAGATTGCCCTGATGGGGCATTCCATGATTAAACCTACATTGGATCAAGCAATTTGGCTGTACAGTGCTTCATTAAGTTTAATTTACGATTAAAAGTAGGTTAAACCCTTTATATTTATTTTTATCGCTGATTATATTTAACCAACATGCAAGATTCGGCATACGACATTTCAGAGCCAAGAACTATATTGTTTTATTTACTTGATTTGTCTGAGTGCACTTAGTCACTGTCATCTCTAAAGCTCTTTTTTTTTCTATAACGGGAAGTTGTCAGATGCAACTTCCATTTGTAGCTCTATGTGAATTAACTGTGGTACAGGATAGCTAAATAAATATTGATAGAATTTCATCCGTGTCTCCATCATAAAACGACGAGAGTACACAGACCTTGAGTCGTCACGTTGACGCGGGTTGAATTTTGTCCACCAGAGGTCTCTACTTGTTGAGCTAATTAAGTCATCTGAGCCGTGATTATAACCGGGTTCTTTACATACTGGACTTCCAAATACAAGTATGTTGTAAATATTATTGCTAAAACTTACTACCAAAGTTAGCAAATTTTCAATTTTCGATCAAAAGTTTTACTAATTCTGTCCATGAGTTTTCTGAAATTTTCCCAAAATGACGATTTTTCTAATAAACAACACTTTTATCTTCATAAACAAATGGCGTATTATTTCCTGTAAAATTGCCGACTTTTCCCAAAAGAAAACCCTACTATATTCTCAAAACGGCAATTTTTTTTTACAGGATCAACACATTTTTTTTTACAAAAACGCCAATTTTTTTCTCAAAATTGTCACGTTTTTTTTTTTTCAAAAACGGCTCCCGAAATACATTTTTTATGAAAAAAAAGTACATGCATTTTCCCCAACGATATCATGCAAAATATACTACTGCTTGCAAATAAAACGGAAATATTTTGCACTATTGGAAACATCCAATTTGCTTCCCAAATTGCTTATTTTATTGCAAAAAAAATATCTCAGTTTAAGAAGCATAATGTTATTTGAAACAGTTGGAAACATACAGTAAAAGCCGCTTAATTCGATCAGGCTGGTTCTATCGATTTTGACCGAAATACACGATGAACGTCAAAAAACACGCCAAAACTAACCTTACCAAAATACGACGTTTCATTCTTCAAGTGGTTGGATGATATAATATATTCAAGTTGCGGATAATTTAGTGTTGCTACTTGAAATCTCACCAAAATAATTTGTTCTATGCTTTTAAAAATACATAATTTATATTTAATTGTACAAACAATAAATATTTTTATATATTTTAAAAATTATATTTATAAAAAAAAATTTAATTAGTGTTTGATGTTGCCTGTTTTCTGCAACGGCTGAAGTTTAATGTTCCAAAATACGCAAAAAGTCTATACAGTAAAACCTCTATTCTGTCAACTTTCTATTATGTCAACTCATCAGCACGTGGCTCCTGCCCACCAAACGGTG
>JAQGAO010004912.1:0-14340 GCA_034697705.1 Ommatoiulus sabulosus
ATAGACCTGCCTAGCTGGATAGGACTTTTCCAGAGTCCATAACCTACGTAGATAGGTCAGTTTGCTAGCCATCTCCCCTGTCTCAAAACTGGACCATCCCATGTCCCCCTGCAAAGCCTCTACTACTGTGAACCTCTTGGCACCCAATGCTGCCCTGGCCTGTTTCTTTGCAGGATTTCCAGCTCTTTGTTTAACCCAATAGAAAAGCAGAGTACGTCATTAGCATATGTCAATGCCGGTATTGCAATCCCCTTCCAAGCCCGCCGAATAATCTCATACTTGCTAAAGGGTTGAAATTCCAAGCGACACAGAAGGCCTGCTAATCTTAGACTTTTCAGACATATTCTATCCTCCAAATTTGAAAAAAACTTAGTTCCATTGCTCAAGATTACCCCGAGATATTCATACTGTGTTTCCTGATCAACAACCTGTCCATTATCGGCCCAATTGATAGTTGAAGGGATATTTGTACCGCCATCTACTGCCAGAACCCCTGAATTATCGCTACCATATTTCAGCCGATAGTCTATCCCATACTCCCCTGCTATGTTAAAAAGACTTTGCATATCCTGCAGTGTCTTCTGATATTAAGGTGACATCTTCACAGAACATTTGGCTTGGCAACTTTCATTCCCCTATTTTATAGCCCAGCTCCGAATTCTTTAAGCAGATGCCCAGCTCATTGATGTATACCAAAAATAAAACAGATAAAAGAGGGCAACGCAGCCTGACCCCCTTATTAACATGAATACCTCTTGTTTTAATATTGCCTCATAGGATCGCATATTTTGTAGTGTCGTATAACTGTCGAATAGCCTCTACTAGATTTTGAGAAATTCCATAATTTCCTAGTAATTTTCAGAGCACAGATCGGTCCACATTATCGAAGGCACCCTTTATGTCCAAAAATGCAACCAGCGTTGGTTTACCCTTCTGTTTAGCGACCTCCATCAGCTGCGAGAGTACAAATAAATTATCACTACCCCGCTGACCCTTTCGGAACAGATCCTTTCCCCTTGAAAATCAATGAGATCCTAGTATCACTCCAGTCAGTTTGCAATCCCTCACCTACCATACAGTCGTTAAAAATGTTAACCCGCACTTGAAGGCCCTCTCTTTCTTAGAACTTAAAAACTCATTTGCTTTGAGATCCTATCCTACTGCCTTACCGCCACTAAGATGCTGCAGAGACTGTGTAATCTTATCCAATGAGATGAATGCAGTGTTCTCAGTATTAGTGACCACTGTCAAATCAGAAAGAGACCCTAAGTTTGGTCTCCCTATTGACCCCACAAATTTCTGAGCATATTCCTCCAATAGTAATAAAATCTTCTTTCCTGTCTGCAGAACACCTGCTCTGTCCTGCAAACCAGTGACCTCTACCTTGGCCTCCTGTCTAAGTCTTTTCACATGCCTCCAGTACCGCTTACTGGCCTCCCTCCCACTGTTCATAATATATTTTTATGTAGCACGATCCTGTTTGGCTAAACAGTCTGCTACCGCAGCTTTAGATACCTCCTTTGATGTCAAGTACTCACGCCAAGCTATAAATGTAGCCTCAGCCTCCATCCTTTATGACCTGTCGGTGATTTCTGCAAGCAGCCTTTTGATTTCGTATAGCTTGACATGCTTCTGGAATCAGAATTATCCGTGAGCTCCTATTTTTTGGCATGCCCCTGCAAAATCCTATCTTTGACTTTCCATCTTGCATGATACTTTCAACCCATTTGCAATAGTTCATATTAGTTTTTAAAGCAACAGCATCTGTCATCCCCTGGGAAAATGGTTCCCATGTCATCTCGTCATGTATTTTCCAATGCAGCCCTTTTTTCTTTATGGGGGGCATTTGCAATTCTCCTTTTGCTGCTTTTAATTCCAACCACAAAAAATCATGATTTGAGTCTACACCGGAGTTACCAGAATAATCCACCTTTACCTGCATCACTTTGTTGGCCAGACTTGATTTTAGCAGCTTGTAATCCAGGGTGTATGCCACTACACCATTGGTCCAGTTATATTTACCCTGACATTCTGACAAGAGGTTAGCTATCACCAGGTCATTTTGATCACTAAAATCTTTGAGTAGTGACCCATTGAAATTGTCATTGTTATCCAATTCTCTGATGTGCCCGTTAAAATCACCCATCGAGCTGTTTAATCGTGCATAACGGCAAATATCTGTTACCTCGTAATGAACTGAGTTGATATCTCCCACAAAATTTCGAACTGCCACATAATTTGACTTAAATTTCTGCGTAAACGGCCAATAGACACTCGTTGTGTGGTCGACGGGTGGGAGCAGACTCCCACTCAGTTTGGTCGCTCGATGCGTCCTTCCGAAAAAGCCAGTCTGACCTTACCAGGTCACCTCGTGCGCACCTAGTGAAGTACTCTGGTAGTGTGACAAAAGTTGTTAATTAACCAATTGAACAATGAAATTTGACCTCCATGTGACCCTGATGTAATTTTAATTTTCGAGCTTTTGCGTGTCACATATCTAGGAAATCTCATGTTATAAAATTATATACGTTATTGTTCACAGCCTTTACAAACATCATTTACATAATACCTGTAAGATAAATTTATGATTTAATATTCGAATTTGAGTTATGAGAAAAATATTGGTTCTCCATAGGTTTAACACCAGTCAGCCTAAAATTTGGTGCTGTTCAGGATTCATCGTTGATTTCCTCAAAGCTTTATCGCAGCATGAGAATTTCACGTATGATTTAGTTCGTGTTGACGATGGCTTTTGGGGTGGTAAAGTGGTGAGTAGATATGCAAAAATACGCAACAAGATTCAGTTTATTTGAAAGGTGTCCGTTAAAAGATTTTTTCAGCACGTTAATTATATTTTTTAAAGTAGTTTTCTAAGAATTCCAAAAAAATTCTAAGAGTTTTCTAAGAAATCGCTCATTTCATTCGAAAATTATTGTATTTTGTATGAAGAAATTAAGCATTGTGCAATTGCATTTAATGTATTTCACTGACATATACATTTTGATTTTAATTATTAAAGAATGGCGAATGGAATGGCTTGGTCACTACTCTGCTCAAGAAGAAGGCAGATATCGTAATGACGTCATTCAGCGTGAATTCACTGAGGGCTAGAGTAATGGACTTCTCTGTGCCTTACCTGGACACGGGAATCGCCATTGTAGTAGCCAAAAAAACTGGAATCATTTCAACCAAAGCATTTCTTGGTAAGAGATACTACGAGGGCTGTTCAGTACATAGTTTAACAGGACCTCTCACATTCTAAATGTTTTAAAATAAAATATACAAATATTTTAAACAGTTGTGTCATATGGGTCAGATGGGTGTCATATGGGTCAGACTATTGGGTCATCCCCAAAATTTCCCCAAACATTTGTCCAGCCAGAGCACCGAGAATAGGAAAATCGGTATTTACCTGGCCAATTCAAAGCTCATCCTAAACGTGTATCCTGGCATTATTAATTCTAGTTCTAATTCTAGTTCTAGTCTTTACCCTGCAGTCAGTAGAACTGAGTAGATTAGTACCATATAGCAGGGGGGATCCTTAAGGTTCCCAACACTACAATTAAATCATATTTCCCGTAATTGGGACCTTAACAAGGAGGATGGGATAGGAAAGAAAGGCGGATATTAACAGCAGTGCACCAAATGCAGACCTATTTCCGTGACACGACTTAATGTTTGAACCCTATTTTTATTAGACCTGCCATTTTCACCTGATCGTGGGACCATTAGAAGGTCATCAGAGGCGATCAAGTGTACTCGAGAAGAAAAAAGGGTTTACCTGCTTGGATTAGGCAGGGAATTTGAATGTCACATGGAAAATTAGACTTTACTAGTTACACGTTACTTTACATGTTACAGTCGCAACTTTCCTTCCCGTGTTAACTGTAAAGCGTCCTTATAATATGCGAAGTTAAGAAAGCCCTTGCCTATATCGCACTATAGCAGTAAATAAAAAATGCTTTTATCGATTTAGAGTGAGACCATTTTTTAATTTGTAAAAATGCATTTTTAAATTAACTCTTGAAGGAAAGTCTCCATAAAACTTCCAGTGAAGTTTTAAATGAAATTAAATGCATGTAAATGCTAATATTACAAATATTCAAGCTGGCTTACTTATGTGTTAAGTAAAGTGCTTCAACACTGTGTGAAAAGTTCACTACACATACATATACATGTAATTCAATTCAATGTCTGTTGCCCAAATAATGTATACATGTAACAATGTATATGCATTATTTCCATCGATGTGCTTATTCGCATTTTTCAGAACCTTTTGACTCCTTATCCTGGATTGCAATTCTCCTAGTGGGCGTTCACGTCGTCACATTTGTCGTTTTTGTGCTCGAAAGACGCAGTTCATCGATACGATTGCTGGGAGGTTGTTTATTTTAAGCGAATCTTGCCTTATTATACTTGAAAGGGTCTTAATTTTTGTAACGTGATATTTTCTTCCTTTTTAGACAAAAAAAATAAAGTTTCTCTGTTGAGCAATTATTGGTTGATATGGGCAGATCTTTTAAATGCAGCTGTTAATATTAAAATTCCAAGAAGCATTGCAGCCCGCGTAGTCACTGGTGCGTGGGCCATGTTCGCCCTTATGTTCGGTGCCATTTACACGGCTAATTTGGCCTCTTTTATGATCACGCAAGAGGATTATATTGATCTCAGTGGCATTGAGGATAAGAGAGTGAGTATTGCATCCTAGGTAATTTAAAACATGCACATGTCACGATATATATTATTAATGATGTAATATACAAGTATATGCATGCGTTCATCTGAAGAGGGTTTATGATGCCACCATCATAAGCATATGCATCAAATGAATTGCAAAAAATATTTCAATTTTTAACATTTTATGGTTGCGCTTTTTCTTTGGAGCCATTGTGCGAAGGCCATGGTCTGTGAGAATTTTGCAGATGTGCAAAATTGTTTAGTGGTGACTTTCTTAGATGAAGATTTGAACTGAAGTCCAATCTTTCCTCTGGGATCTAATGACTTCAAGTAGGAAAACAATTGCTCTTCTTGTAGACAAAATTTAAACTCACACAGCCACTGTGCAGAAATAGGCCACGACTACATACTTTAACAATAATAATCAATATCTTATTTGCCTTAATACAGATTATTTCCTATTGTTTCTTTTTGTCAACATTTAGTTAGCTGAACCATACTCCCACAATCCTCCTTTGCGCTTTGGTACGGTGCCCAACACTCACACTGATACAGTCATCCAACTCAACCAACCAATCATGCATCAATACATGCAGCAATTTAATAAGACGAACGTTATGGAAGGAATCATGTCAGTTAAAAATCGGTAAAATGTGTTAACTTAATTACCTTATTTCGTATTTTAATTTGTATTTTATCTATAACCACGCTATTACTATTGCAAAGTTGGGTCTGTCATAAGCAAAGTATCATTTGGCATAAATTCAAAAAACAATTGTCTTCGGTATTTCGATGAATATACAATGTATGCAAGTTTTCTAAGAGTTTCAATGTACGACAGTGAAACACATGCATCATTGACTGATGTTATTTCTGGTACTTCAATTAAGATGTCGAATCTTTATTTTATTTTTTTTAAAAAGTGAATTGGATGCATTTATCTACGATGCTGTAATACTCAACTATCTACTTGCTCAAGACGATACTTGCACCCTGTTAATTGTAGGATCTCGATATCCTAAAACTGGTAAGTGTGCATTTTCAGATGGATAATGTTATGGTAAACTTTATAAGTCCTCCATCAGCAGTTTTTGATTGCTATAGGATATGCCACAATAGACCCGCACACCCTCGAAGTTAATATCCAGGGGTTTTTTCACATTATTTCAAAAATTATCATTCCTTGTTTTCAGGTTATGCCATTGGATTTCCTCGCTTTTCTGAATATCTTCCTAAGTTCAACCAGTTGGTAATGCTTTTTTCAGAAGAAGGTTTGTAAAGTTAAATTTTAGATGTTTACATTACTGATTTCTGAAATGATTTGTGTAATGTTACATCGAGAAATCAATTTCCTATCAGTTTTCTAGACGATGAATCCTTCCACATAAGGGTTATTTTGTGCTATTGATTTTATGATTGTGTTTACATTTTTATTTAAACCAATTCTTCCTTTATTGACCATGGGTTCAATGCGTTTTGCCTTTTTTACGAATTTCATTTAATTTGTTTTACATTATTATTTGGGGTGAAATCATTTGTAAGTGGTAACGTTAAAATCATTGGATCATTAAATTATTAAAGCTTTTATCAAGAAGTATCCTTTCAGGCACATTTTGAGAATAAATATGCATTTTTTATGATAGGTACTATGGATAGTTTTAGGAAATCTTGGTTTTCTGGCGAATACCGCGCTGATCAGTGCCGAACTTCCAGTGAACCAGTAACATTGGCTCAGTTCACCAGCGTTTTCATCTTGCTCGTTTTTGGATTGCTGTTGTCCATCGTCTTTCTGGTCATCGAAATTGTTTACTTTAAATGCTTCAGAGGGCCTCAGAGTAAAGTGAGTTCATGGAAAGATGCTAAGCTTTGTAGCAAATGTCGAGGTAATAAAGTAGGCCCAATTCTGTTTATAAATGGTGTGTATATTCCAGCGAATCATGTGAAAAAATCCAAAAAGAATGTGTGGATCGTATGGAAATGATCGATTTTGTTCAGATACAGTGAAAGTCGCTTAATTCGATCACGTTGGTTCCAGCTATTTTGATCAAAATAAGCGACTGGCCGAAATAGACTTTTATATTATAGATTGACCTCACTGAAATAATTTGTTCTATATTGTAAAAATGTTTATGTTTAATCGTACGTATATGTATTTACATATTTTTAAAACAGAGTTATGAATAGTGTTTGACGTTTTATGTTTGCTGCAAAAGTGGAAATTTAATTTTCCAAAATTCGCGTAAAATCCACTCGAATACAGTCGCTGTTTCATTTAGAATTTTAGATGCTTAGAAGCACGCATGCGCCTTGTGCAGACATGTTCGTGCTTGTTCGAAACATGCTCAATCTTGTTTCGCGCCTTTGCGTGACTTGGACACGTGGACAATACGATCGAATTAGGCGACGAGACGATCGGATTAAGCGACCTTTTTTGCATAGGGCAGCATAGGAAAAATCCGTTCGGACTTTTTTGTCCCAATAAAATTTCTGACCGAATATAAGCGTGATCGAATTAACAGGCACTGTACTTTATTTCAAAATACAATGCTCCAAAGAAATTCGAAAAATAATTTCGTTCTATAGCCTATAAAAGCCACACGATAAGGTATAAAATACTTGTTGAAAAATCATTTTTCCTCCAGGAAATTAAAAATATAAAATAGTTCTGTGATACGAGTGAGTACATATTTTAAATTATGCGTGTAAATTAATTTTAGTGTATAGAATATGTAATGCAAATGTGATTACACCAATATTTAACACTATTAATTTTGAACATTTAACACCGGTGCATAGTGCACTTTTTTGAAAAAATTTCAATTGTGCACACACTCTTACATTTTAAAAAAATGTAATAGTGTGTGCACAATTTACATTACAATTTTAATAGTTTACATCTAGATTTATTATACCATTTGTGTATTTAATTAGCTTATTAAAAAAATTGTCGTGTTCAGTATTTTGATTATCTTAAATAAATGTGATTAACACAAGTTTAAATTTAATTGTCCTAAGAATCACTACAATACACGGGTGAATATCTTTATTGTTAGATGTTTCAATTCTTAAATCTTTTTTTTTCTGTTATACATTTAGTGTAATGAATTTGAAACGACATGTCTCGGATTTCAATTAAAATTAATTAGTCACTATATTTTCTTCTTTTTTCACTTTCGTCTTATATATGTAATGAATTTGAAACGATATGTCACATATTTCAATTAAAATTAATTAGTCACTATATTTAATTTTTTTTTACTTTCGTCTTATTTCGTCTAGATAAAGTCAGACAAATTCAACGTATATCATGTTGTCACGATCCAAAATGTGGTCGGTTAACTGAGGACATATTTGAAAATTTTCAAAATTTTCCAAATTTTCCCGGTCACCTAGGACAAATTCGCAAAATTCTCCTCGTTTTCCAAGTACACATTTGGAAGATTTACAACCTTTTTCAAGCACAGATTTTCAACCTTTTCCGAATACAAATTTTCAATATTTTCACACATGTATACATTACAAATTTGCAAAACGTTCACCTTCCAGATCAGATTATTTTAAATTTTCTAAAAAATTTGTGGAATAGTCATGGAAAAATCAGGAAGGAAAAAATTGTTCTAAAAAAGTCAGGAAAATTCAACGTATTCATGTTGTGCCAATTCAAAATTAATGCTTCTACTTGGTTAGCTCAGGGCTCATATGCACACTTTCAAATTTTTTTCCAGTACAAATTTAAATTTTCAAACATTTCAGAGGACAAATTTACAGTATAGTTTTTGATGAAAAGTTGACAAATTCGACAAATTTACCAAGGACACTTTCACCTTTTTTTTAAGGATAAACTTGTAAAATTATTCTCGTTTTTCAAGCACTAATTTTAAAAAGCCTAAAACTTTTCGAGATACAAATTAACAATTTTTCCAACAAAGGGATAGAAGGGTTAGAAAGGGATAAAAATGCGAAATTTGCCATGTTTTGCGAGGGACAAAATTGCGAAATTTCCCACGTTTTCCTAGGACAAATTTGCAAAGTTCCCCAGGTTTTCCGCTACATATTCCGCGTTTTCTGAGGGCGAAATTTAAAAATTTGCCACGTTTTCCGAGAACAAAATTTTCCACATTTTCATAGGAAAAAAATTCCGGGGTTTTCCGAGGACAAAATTTACCAAATTTTCCGTGGACAAAAATTCCCACGTTTTCCGTGGAAAAATTTTCAACATTTTCCGAATGCAAAACTGTGAAATTTAAAAGAAAAATGTCTTGCAAAAAAATTTTAAAATTGTCATTATAAAACTTTTGCAAAACATGTTCCTGTGTTAATTTTGCAAAATTGCATAGGTCATTTTTTGACATTGTCATTGGTTAGGGAAGTTTTGGTTAAATCTGGAAAAGTCTGGAAATATGTAACCAGCTCCCGCCCAAATACTTCAAGCATCGCGCGTTGGTCACATTCTTTTGGGTTCTAGTGCCGCGAATAAAATTGCGAAATAATGATACCAAGCTTATGCAAATTGGTTGCGAAATTCAGCACGTCAGGTGATAGGAGGTCACGAGGAGACTAGAGAATCGCGGACAGGGGACTAACTGGAGTGTCGTCCCTACGAAAGGACGTGTCTGTCCTGAAGCAGTTTTGTTATTCCAGTACTTGGGAATTTAGTTGAGCTTTTCATGAAGATTAACGTTATTAGGCAAGGGATCGGAAAGTGCGGCAACAATTTGGATAAATGAGTTTGGAGGTGGATGTGCCGAATATGAGAACTGACGCCTGATTTCAACGTGTCTGTGCACGGGCGTGAAAATCCATTCGCAGCCGTTGTGTTGTGCTTGGTGCCCCTGGCACAGATCAGGATTCTTCGTTTCGCCTGTTTGAGAAAGTGAGACATTGTGAATGCTGCTTATGGAATGCATTTGCTTGCAATTTACGCGGATTGTTTACTCCGGAACTTTTGTGAGTTGTTGGACTGATGAACTTGATTGTGTTGTTGTCAATCGCGCCCTCGCGATTCCTTTCTGAGTTTGCTCAGGTTTCAATTCTGTTGCATTTTTAAATGCGCCCTTTTGCGCAATGTATTTTTCGTACTGTATTGTCCATATGAATTTTGGCGAGATGTTTGTTTAAGCTCGTTCTAGTTGCTGTTTGAACTTTTTGGCGTGACGCCGTATGATAAACGTGTATGCTAATTACTTGCCTTGCTTTCATTGTGAGCTTTGTTCAGATGTTAGGACGAATTAAAGTGTTGTACTAAATGCTGATCGAAACGAAACGTGACATCATTATTTGTGGGGGGTTGTGGCAATGTAAAAAATGCAAAAAAGACAACACACACTGGTCACTGTACTGGCCAGGCATCGACAAGGGCATCGAGGTAACCATTCGACAATTCCTTCCATGCCAGGCTCAAGGGGCTTCCGAAAAACCGCAACCGCTTAAGATGACGGAAATGCCAGACAAACCATCTAGAAAGCTGGCTATAGACTTCTGCGGACCGCTACCAAATGGGGACATGATAGTGGTAGTAGTCGATTATTTCTCCAAATTTCCAGAGGCTAAGCTGCTACAAACTACCATGGCAGATGCGCTGATTAAATGGCTGGGTGAGATTTTCGCACAACATGGCATACCGGAAGTTATCGTATGCTACAACGGCCCCCCATTCAACTCAAAAGAATTAAGCGAATATGCAGGAATGATGGGATTCGTCGTCTATAATGTCACACCATACTGGCCACAAGCTAATGGTTGGGTAGAACGCCTGAATAGGGTCTTTTTGAAGGCACTTCGAGCAGCAAAGATTGAGGCCAGAACACCAAGAGATGCGCTAGAAGAATTCCTGCGTATATACCGGACCACCCCACAATGCACGACACTAAAAACACCAATGGAGCTGCTGTACAACAGGAAGACCCGAACAAAAATCCCGAATCGATCGGACCTTCACAGAGACGCAGCCACAGAGGTGCGACAGCGGGTAACACAGCAACAGGGGAAAATCATAACATACGTTTATGCTACTAGGAAGGCTCAAGGCTCTGCAATCCAACAAGGGGACCGAGTACTGGTCAGGAGACTCATAAGGTCAAACAAGCTCCAGACACATTTTGAAACCGAGCCGTGGGAAGTGATTGCGATTAGGGATGGACAAGTGCAACTCAGAAGACCCGACGGTACGGTGATACTGAGAAATGTGCACCTCACAAAAAGATTTGACACTCATGGGATGGACCAACCAGGACAAGCGAAAACAAGTAACGAGAACGACGATGAAGAGGAATCCAACTCGGAAGAGCAAAGGACACAACAGGAAGGTGGGCTAGAAGGTGTAATGAACAGAAAAGTGCCTTACCTTCAGGGTGGGGTGTCTCCAGCGGCGGACGGCAGAGTAATTAAGGAGGTATCATAAAGGGGGAATCCGGGGACAGTCGTGGGTCATCAGGAAGGGTGCGATTTAACAGGGCGAAGGGGGACTAATAAGTCCTCCTGCACTTTTGGCACCCACAGTCCATAATGGGGGGGTGTAGCACACACACCCGAACCCCACGCATCAGGGCTTGGAGTCCCTGGGAGCCAAACAGAAAAAACTCCACAGCACCTTGTGGGGTGTGGGGAAAATTCCCCTCATCCCACAAGTTTGCAAAGAAACTCTCCATATGATCAAGTTGCATGAGGTACCCAGGAGCTGAACCAAGTAGAATGACTCCGAGGAACTCCGGATGGATGACCACAAACTGGTCCCCAGTAGAAAGGATGGGAAACCAAGTTTCCCCTTCAGAAGTGGCACTTCTGGTAGGCCTACGCTTGCAGAGATGAGGTCCAAGTGACATGATGAATTGATGGACAATTGATGGATTAATGAGAAAAATGTTAAAGTTCCCAGTTTTATACCCTGATTGTCACATGACAAAAGTCATGTGACCAATGACAACTGGACCTTGGCAATTAGGTCGTGGGTGCCGGATGTCACCCCTAAACCAAGGAGACTCAGCAGCAGGCGTATGTAATCCATCCGGCCCCAAAACCAAAACAATGTTAGGGCAGCAGGAGTTTGGGAGGGAAGCTCCTAAATTGCCCATCTCCATAAATTAAAAGATCTTCTCACGACATTAGGCCCTGACCTAATTGGAAGGTGACGGACAATCAAGAGGGGGGGTCGGGTGTGCGCGAAAAACACTTTTACGACCGAATTTGCATAATCAATTGTCAACAGATGACATCATCGGAAAGTTTTGCCAAGAAGATGCCAGCGCCATCTATAGCAGCCATGTGCAATGGACTAATTAAAATGCGGAATCGTGATAACATTGGATCCAAGGGCCGTAAGGCTTCCAGACAAACTTCCCCGGATAGCCCCTGACCTGGAGCATTCCCCATACATGTTTTGAGTCCTGACGGACTGGGGCATCTAAGCCCCAAGGAAAAAACGTTGAGGGAACCCCACCTCTTTACCCCAATTAAAAACAAGGCACCCCATAGAGTGCCTTTATTAGATACAGTTTGTAATTAATCAATAGCACATTAATTTATTATACTGGATTAAAGAGATTACAGGAAATTATAGAAACTCGGTTCATAATGACAAATAAATCAAAAACAGCTGTATGGACTTGATTAATGCATTAGTACATTGTAACCTAAACTGTGAGGGCTAAAAGTGATTCAATAACTTGTTGACCTTGTCAAGGTCATTCAAATGCTAACTTTAGACGTATGCACTATATTGTCAGGAGATAGCCCCTGTCCTTAGGTGCTCTACAGGGCTCAGGGGTGTAAGCTTAAGCAAGCTCCTGTGTAGCGCATCGAAAGTAGCCAAGTTTATCTGAAGTTAAAGCATTCAGCGCGTTACATAAATGCCATCATGGCAGCATTTAAAGTAAACATTGGGCGTGCAAAAAGGGACACCCGCCCAAACATGGGAGCATGTTCTAAACTTACAGATACAAAATTTGTTTGTCTTCTGCCAAATTCTGGATGGATCTACCAATGATTATTCACCAGCTGTAGAAGAAAGCTGACCAATAATTTTCCTGACTGGAATTCTCAGGAAAAAGCAAGAATCTCCTGCAGTTTTTGATTTGTCATCAGGTCACACATGGTGAGATTAGTTTTGGCTTATGGGTTTCTATTTTGTGGCATGATTTACCATGTTACACTACCCAGGTTAATTATAATGATCATTATAGTTAGGGCTTAAGCAATCTGTTAGTTTTTAATTTGTGTGGCCACACCTAAGCCTTGGTGTGTCGGCTATATTGGGAGTTGCCATCAAACGACCCCCACATCCAATGGAAGCCATCTTGGACTCCAACATTCAACTGACTCTACATCTGGCGGCGGCTATCTTGGAGCTCTTTGACTTCACTGAAGTGACTCCATGTCACCTGACCGCCATCTTGGGAGTCAAGGACCTGCTCCAAACCCAGGATTTTCCAATTAAGACATCCTGGACCTAGTTGCTGCCAGCTGCTTCACTGTCTAAAGCAGCTATTCCGGCCACCCGACCCCCGGCTCTTTTAAGAGCCACGCAACGTGTAGGGGATTACCAAAAGAGCAATTTCTGGTATTGCACCGCACTTGCACACTAACACATACCAACAAGGTTATGGGCCCATCAAGCTTCCACTGCGCTCTGGGTCATGTGTAAGTGTACTCTACGAATTGCTGTCCTCTACACCGGTGTTATTGGATTGGTCAACGGTTTTCTTGTGTGGTTTTCATTGGACGTGATACCATGTCAGGAAAACCCCTTCTGAGCATTGTGAAGCTTGCCAGCGCCTCCAAATACAATACTTGGAAGCGGGACATGGCAAAACTTCTCTCTGCCAAAGGCCTCCAGTGGATGATTACTGATGCTTACGTGCTTCTGGACCCGGAGAAGGCACCAAAGTCCGTGCTGGAGCTCCATGAGCTTCGCAATGAGAAGGTGCTCGGTCTGTTGTACCTGTCCTTGGAGAAAGAAATTAAGATCATAGTGGGTGATCTCCATACACCTAAGAAGATCTGGGCGACGCTCAAGAAGATGTTTAAGCCTCTAACCCGTGCCCACATTGCAGCGCTTAACTTACGCTTCGTTGGCATGAAGATTGCTCCAGAGGAGTCCATCCAGCTATTTATTAGCCTATCCTCAATTATCAAAAATAGCAACAGCACTACTTTCAGCAGCGACAAATGCCAACGGTGACAGTTATGCCAAAAACTTGAAATGATCACACAAATCTTCACAATCAATGCAGCGATGCTACAAACTTTCACCTCCAATGGTAGAAGGCAACATAATGGAGAATGAGGCCTTCCTCCAACAACAGCTAACAAATTAGCAGCACAGCAGCTGTGCGATTTCCAACTTTAATAACAGCAGCCAAAACTTTTACCTGCAACAGCTGCGATATTGGCAACTCTGTCCAAAACAACATTAATGGTTCTACCTCCGCCCTTGAAGTCAGTAGCAAAAGCAAATACCGTAAATACGGAATTGAGCGCCCAGGTGCTTATTTGCAAATTCCAGGTAACCCCCTCGACGATTATTAAAGGTAGGCGGCTATTGCGGGTTCGGCGCTTGTCTGTTCCTCAACTTTACATCTCCAGTACTTTCGCAAATACGGTACCGTAATTTACCGGATATGGTAGCTACAGTACCTAGCATATTACTAGTAATTACTACGTTTAAGT
>JAQGAO010004913.1:0-14338 GCA_034697705.1 Ommatoiulus sabulosus
GTGCGTTCGTCGATTTTTTGAACGACCCACTGGGGGAGTGAGTGGGTGCAAATCGCGCTTTAGGAGTCCCCCTTAAAAAGTTAACGTGAAATAGACGTCACACACAGGCCAGCAGCAGCATTTAGAATCCAGATTCCTGCAGCAGTGCATATTCTGTGTGTCTAGTACTTGTAGACTAGTCAGTGCAGTGTTAAATTGTCAATTTTTTTTTAGACTTTCTTAAATTCGAAAGAAAAGGGTAAGATTTTATAATTTTATTACATGAACAAATTCCTGATATTTTTTTGTTTTATGCATTTTTATTTCAACTGGAAATGTCCAAATCTGATCAGGTGGCAATTGCATTTTTAAGAACATTTTTGGGTCCTTAGAGGTACGCAGATAGCGAATCGACTGTAAATAGCGTTGATTTTCATGGTAATTTTTCTGGCATGCATAAGTACAATTTCGAAGAATTAATTCCACAAAATTTGCAACGTTATTAGTGTAAAGTTAAACATGTCCACGTTTTCTTGAGTACAAATTCGCAATATTTTCAATAATTTCCTAGGACAAATTTTCCTCGTTTTCCCAAGTACAATTCATGTGAAAAACTTTCCACGTTTTCCAAGTATAAAAATGCAACATTTTCCACGATTTTCGAGTAGAAACATGTAAATTTTCCACGTTTTACGACTATAAACATGCAAACGTTTACAGTGTATTCCGAGTATGCACAATTTTCCACGTTTTCTGAACTTCCGAGTATAAACATGCAAATTTCCACGTTTTCACAGTTTACAAAAATGCAAAATTTTACACGTTCTTCGAATAAAAACTTGCAAAATTTTGAAATGTTTCATTGTTAGATTTTTCATAACATGGCAGATTTCCCCATATCGATTTTGTAACATTTGCACTTTTGTTAAAATATGAAACCATTATATTAAAGTTTTTAGGGGGCGGAATTTTTAGCTTTAAATTCTCCCCCCACGATTTGCAACCTAGGCACGGTACTGCATGGCGAAGTTACACGTGGGGCTATAGCCATAGCCTATGGTCTAGTTTGCGACAGCTAGAAGTCCCAGCTAGCTCGCACTCTGAGACTCAGTTAACAAACAAATTAAAACAGAAAAAAAAGGTAAATTATAACTTCATTGACGTCCAAATGTGGCTAAGTCATATGTCTTACCTTTTTATCCTAACTACGAACGAAACACTGGAACACGACCAAGAGACTCGATCGAAACACGTGAAGTTGTGAACGTGTTCGAACTCGTCTCGGTCGTCTGCTCTACTCTCATGGACCGATATTTAGCTGAAGCGCCATAGGTAAAAATAAGTTTGAATCCAGTACGCGGGAAAATCTGGGATTTCAAATCCATCACCTCATAGCAAATTTCTAGTTTCATACAGCATGTTCATCAACTGATGTTCATTTTAGTACATTCTATTGTATTAAAAATAACAACATAAAAAAGAAATGTAATGTGGGTCTACGATGATTCGCCGATGTCAATTTACATCTAAATAATGCTGCAATATTTAAATTATCATGGCCATATATCAAGACTCAATATACTCAAAAATCAAGAAAAATCAATGCATTCACTTGGGTTCACAAACAAAACGAAAAAGTAACATTCCTTTTTTCAGTAACTTTTGATTTTCAACTTTATTACGAAACAAAATCTAAAGAATAACTGACATAAAACATTTTGTTCTTAATCAAACGCTTATTAATTCAAGAAATAATGGGGCTTAAGTTTTGTAGATGTGCTCACATAAGCCAATCATAAAAAGAAATCCAATTGAGTCCCAGGAGAAAATAAACTGTAGTAAAAATAGCAGTTATTCTGTAATAATCACAGAAGTTTTTGCAGTATTTCGTGGATAAATGAAACATGTAGTTCAAGTGCAATATTTCTGCAGTTTTGACAGCACACCTTAATCGCAAACTGCAATAAATTCAAATATATTGCAGTTTACTGCAAAATAACTGCAGTTTATTTTTTTCTGGGCTTCATGTTTGAATTTCAGATTAATATCAGTGTAAACTACATTGTAATGTACAATAACATGCCAAGTGTATTTAGCTAAAAGTAATAATCTGAAAAGATCCTGGAATTTATTAAATATTAAAAATGTTAACAATATTTGATAAAAGGTACATGTAGTTATAAAACGTTAATTTATAAATATTTCAACCTTTTTAACGAAAACCACATTTCATTGGAAACACCAATGCCTCGAATAGCTTTATTGCCCTATGGTGCTTGTCACCCAATACCTATCCAAAATTTGCCGAGTAGCATAAAAATAAAAACCATCACAGCATTTTTATGCAAACACAATTAGTAACATTTTGGAATCCAAGTCCGGGCCTATGTCGATTCACCATCCAACCATGGTACTTAACGAATATCACAATTTATTAAATACCACACTAAAATCCATGGAAACCATGTGAAACTACATCAAATTAAATTTTTCAACTGTGCTTATGAAGCACATTTGGTCCGATATATGAGCTTTCATTTCCTGCCACGATGTGGCAGAAACTTAAACTCTATATATAGATGGGTAATCCAAACTAATAAGGGCAATCCATCTAAAATACTGTAATACCATACGCTGGTAGAGGATACTTTTTCGTACTCAACGTTCTTTGAAGAGTGAGCAAATTGCAACAAACTGCATCGTTTCATAATCATAAATTAACTTAAAATTATTTGGTTTGTTAGAAAATACCCAAAATAAACCCTGAATTAGTTCACAACAGCAGTAGTGGTATTCAGCACTGTTGTGCCTGTGCTGCATTAGCTTGTATACAAAAAGTCTTTCCATCAGGATCCTAACTGATGGTGCCAACGAGGTATCACCAGCACATTGAAGAATAGTTCAACGCCATTATCCTTTTAATCTGAGCACAGTTGCGGCCATGATAAAAAATACCAAACTCCACAGTCCAGTGAAAATGAATCCCATGTAGACGGAGTGGTAGGCAAGGCCCCAACCACGACCCATGATGTCACGTAAAGCAGTGACCGCGTACGTTTGTGGCAGATAAATTGTAAATATCTGCAAAAGGTACGGCATTCCTTCCAATGGCCAAAACACACCTAATAGAAAGGAAAAATACTGTTTTTAAAATGTCCACAGTATTGACTTGCACAATAGAAGTGTAAAAGCAGAAATTTCAGAATTCCAAATCAAGAAAATTCAAGGAATTGCCAAAACAATAGGTTTATATATTTTTCCCTTCACAATTCAATAGTTCAGAGAACGGTTCAAATATTGCTAAAATGTGTATTTATAAAACATTGAACAAATTATTTTGGTAAGGTCAATCTTTTAACATGTTTTTTTATGTTCATCGTCTATTTCTTTCGGTAAGCCGCTTATTTCGTTCAAAATCGCCGGTACCAACGAGATCGAATTAAGTGACTTTCACTGCATGTTAATATTTCATAAGCACAACGATAACTTCATCACCGCAAAATTAAGAGAAAAAATACAGACAAATGTCACGTACCACTGAGACACAAGTTTGGCAAAAATCCACCCAAAGCCAGCATCGCAGCCGTGTACTCGGAATCACATAGTGCGGAAATGACCAAACCTATGAAAAAGAAATAACATTTCCTTCAAAACTAGAACACTCTGGACAAGCTGCACAAGAAAAACCAGTCAGTGGTTATTGTCGATAATGGAGATGAGCCACAGAAACGTTTTTAGATTAAAAACAGTCGACTTGCCAAACGTCATTCCACATAATCCTTGTCCGATGGTCAGCAACGTGACCAGCAGTATCGATCCCCTGCACATTACACCAAGGAACAGCAACGTTACCACGAGTAAAGTAACCGCTTGAATGGACATCATCGTGAAGCACGACAAAACAAAACCTAGGGTAATTTCCATGGAAGTGATTCCTGAAATTAGATAATTCTTGCGCATTAGAGAACGAGTGGGTCCAGCAATGCAAAAAAATGATCTCTGTAATTGTTTCAAACCACAAACGCTCACCAGCAACACTACTTCTTTCAATTTGTCCTGCCAACCTCTCCATAAAAAACGACAGTATCGTCAAACATATCGATATAAAATATATACAACTAAAAAAAAGATGAAAGAATATAATGATTAGAAAATTAAGAATGTTACAAGTATGGCATTTCGATGTAATGAACAAGATATTAATACCTTAAAATAAGTCCTGGCGCTGCAAAATCCATAAAAGTTCGTTCTTCATCACCGTACACATTCTCGTTAATCTATCCGATCCAAAAAAAAAAAAAAATTCAGTGCCCGCTCAAAACATGGAATCTTCAGTTTCAAGTATATCCAAAAACAACTAGAAAAGACTTACTTCAATAGCCAGGTCCGCGAGTGACGTTTCCAGACCAGACCTCTGCAGCACGTCACGTCCAAACTGTTGGAATGCAAGATGAATTTCTTGGAATATCGTTAAGGCTATAGGCTGACCTAGATAAAAACATAAATTGGTTTAACTTGAGATGATACAATTTGCAAGATATTAGTACATATTGAGCTGTTCTAAGTGTCTTAAATGGCAGAATATACTTACTTGACAAGTCCAAGGTGACTTTGATTGTACTTTCCTCGATTGTTTCATTGTCAACAAGGGCTCCATGCAAGAATCTTCGCATAAATTAAAAATGACACAACGTAAAATATTGGCAACAAAAACAAAAAACAGCAGATGCTTTTGAATAACATTTTTTACCTCGACATAAAAGCATGCGTGAAATTGTGGCCAATCAGCATTGTGCCCCAAGTTTCACCATTAACAACTGCTATATCAGCTTCTTCAAAAGTAGAAAAAGGCTTCTGAAAATCGAAAACAAATATGAACAAGAAAACAAGAAAAACGTCTGCAACTTTGGACTGCAGAGAAAGCAACTAAAGTTTTACAGAAGCTATGAGTGCTTATTTCAAATAATCAAAATATTTCACAAAGTATTAAATAAAATAACATAATAATAACAACCCTTAACATTAGTCAATTATTTGGTAGATACATGTGTGTGATTAGTTTTTAACATAATAACATGTTTACTAAAACTGGAATGTGACATAAGGGAAAGATTTTGTTTATTTTAGAAACAAATGTGATGAACATGTATCTTAAAAACTACAGCACGCGTGTTTAAAGTTCTTTTCATTGACTGAGACACGAGTTTGAAAAAGCCCAAGACCGAGAACATGTTTGTTGATACATTACTTACTTGAATGATATGTTGTCTGTTGATATAAGTCAAAAACGTGGCTGCCATGCCAACCTCATCATGATTGACAATGCCAAGGGGAAGATCCCTCGGTAAACTACCAAAAGCCAGCGAGTAAGCTATCATCAATAACAGCGGTGTCAATACTTGCATTAGTAGAATCCTAAAAATAAAATATGACAGGTATTAGTTGATTTCCAGAAACACTATAATCAGGTGCATCTTGGTGAGTTCATTGCAATCATATAAGCACAAGTAACAAAACAAACCAGGATTAAACTTATCCAATAAATTTTCACAGGCAAAATCTAAATAATCCATAAATATTCCCTAGAGGCCAAGATTGAGAGGCTTGTTCAAGTGTAAATTTGCTCATGACAATGGCCCAAAAAACAGCACATTCTTACTTATAATCCCTATAGGTCCTTCGCAGATTTTTCAAAGTGGAAGCGTAGATGCGATCGAACCGAGGCGGTTCCAGCAGCATCATTAAGGCAGATTTAACACTGAACGGTGGCTTTGTAACTGGCACTACATTACTGATCACTTCCAGCTCAGTTTCTTTTTTCGGTGCAGAATTCAACAGTGGATTCGTGGTTTGCGATTCGCTTTCAATGGCCTTCTGGTCATCTGTTCCATTTCGCTTGTCGACGATTCCACCATTTTCGTTATCAGTTTTTTTGGCTTCATACTCAATGCACAGCTGAAGGAAAACTTCCTCGAGGGTAATGCAGTTGAATTTGGAAATCATTTGCTCTGGAGCATTTTCTGTTATTATGACACCATCGTGCATCATTCCGACCTTAAAAAATACACCGGATTTAAAACTTGGCAAATGAAATTCGGCGCTACAAAATACGTCCCTTTTTTGCATGGTGGAAAATATTTTGTTCTCGGAAAATCAACTTTTAAAACAAAATTATCTTCTTAATGAGGGCTAATATTTTTGAATATGCTTACCGTGTGCGCTTTTCTGGCTTCTTCGATATAGTGGGTGGTAATGATGATCGTTTTGTTGGATGTACTGGCCATATCGTGAAGATAATTCCATATTCTTTGTCGAAAATAAAAAAAAAATTAGATAAGTTCGACCTTTTATAAAATACATGCAGTTTCGCACTACGATTAAATAAAGCACATCTAAATATTAGAAACGGGCCAACGGCACAAATTCACAGTACATTTTTCGTGGAAACCTATTAACATACTGTATGAAATTCCAACTACTAATTTCCCTAAAACAATGCAGTAGTAAATCTGTTCTTATTATAAAATGGTGGGAGGTAAAGAATACAACCGAATCATAATTAGCATAGATATATCTAAATGAAAATATATGGATATCTTTCTTTGGCCTAGATAGTTTCTAGGTTTAGTCTGCAATAGAAATTTGGACTGAACTATTTTCAAAACCTCAAAGAGTTTTCTCACATGTATCACATTATTTATTTTACTATTTATACTAAAAATTTCAGACCAATTAGTTAGTTTTACGGGGAATATCAATTGATATGTACTGGCGGTGGCAAATATCAGCATCATGAAAAGTTTTGCCTTAAGAATACTGTATCTAAAAACGTTGTCTAGAATTAATGTTTCAAGGTTGTAATAAAAAATTATTCAAACATTTTTAAAAAAAAAAAACCATTTAACCTACAATCGATTTAATCAAAAAACGAGGACTAATTGGCACACGAATTGGATATAGGCCAAGTAGATTATTTCATAATAGATCGACATGGAGGAACACTGAATTTAGTGCATTTATACAAAAAAGTAGAAAATGTTTTTAATACAGTGCTGTACACTCGGCTATAATATAACACAGTCGCAATAAATGTCTCGAGTCCACCGATCGACATCAAGATGAAAAGGCATTCATTTTTCAAAATAATACTTTTTTGTTTCGGTTCTCCTTTTTGCCGAGCAATTATTAACCGTCAACTCTAAAGGTCAAGTGAAATGGGGGTACGAGGACTGGTTCCATTTATGGTGATCATACAGTGGTACTCCCCGTTTAAATAAAAAATGCAAGATACTTCCATGTCTGACACGAATGAGCAAACAAGGAGATAAAACAACCAATACATCCAAATATCTTAAAAAATAACGTCAAATAGTTCATTTTCTTACCGTTTTCGCAAAACACTGTCCACACCAACGGTTGGCTCATCAACAATCAGCAATTCTGGATCGTGCAGAAGAGCAGTTGCAAATGACACCCTACGTTGCTGACCACCACTAAAATTTAAAAAAAAAAGTTTGGGAGTGTCTTCCATGTCCACGAAAACTTTTAGCCACCCAAAATTAAAATACACTAAATATGCTGTTGTCTAATAAGTAAATCTGCTGATGACTAAAAACTAATACAAAAAAAGGTATAGTTTTAAATGTAATATCTAGAATTATCGAGGCAACATGTGGGGTTAATTGAGTAACCTATTATAAATTCAATGCAGCGAGTTTATAAAATTAAGATTAGTTTCACATTCAGACATCACGTGATAGAATCTAAAAGTGAAATGCAACTGACCCCCTCGGTTCTTTTCGAGCTTAAAACTAAATATGATAGGAGAAATTTTATAATTGGAAATAGACATTGGAAATTATGAGATGTGAATGACGTAAATTTTGGCTAAAAAAATTCAAAGTCCTGCATGGTTAGAAATATGAACCCAACTCGCACAGTTTATCTTATATGCAGTTTGGTGCCATTTACCTTCTAATATTTCAATTGATTACATGGTGAGATTACGTAAAATGCCCCTCTTTGATATGGCAAATTTTTGTACATTTTTGAAATTTCCGATTCTGCACATAACAGAAAAACTGGAACAAACTTTATAACACTAGAATGTTATTCATCCTAACTGGTAAAAAATGTACAAAATGTAAAAAATTTACAAGTATCCTTGTAAATTGTAAATATAAAACCAAAGAAAAATATACATATGCTATCCCCGTTTTTCAAAGAAATGTGTGCATTTTATAAACATCAGTTTAATATATTCTACAAAATATATTATATAAAGTTAAAAAATTGCATATTAGATTTTATTAAGACTACACTTTTGATGTAGTAATTGATTAGATTGAAAAAAAAAACCATTTCTTTGCAAATGTTGAAAATTGAAATAATAAAAATAATAATAAAATTATGCCTACCTTAAAGTTCCAAACATTTGATCCTCCCTGGGTAGGTCCAAAAACTCGATTAAGAAATTAGACTTTGCCTTAATTTTCTCATTGCTCATGCCAAATGCTTTCCCATAATACTGTAAGTTTTCATGAAGTGTAAGCTCCTTGTACAACGCAATTTCCTATTTGAAAATTAAAAACCCTTTAGCATGATTCTAGATCGAATTAATGTCATTTAACAATATACTTAACAAGAAATGTTATTTTTGTACAATGCATCGAATCATTTGTTTTAGAGGGGAAAAGTACAGTTTCAAAAACAGTAAAACAAAGACAATAGATTATTTAAAGAGTTATATTTCAGTTGATATACTGAAATAATTCTGTTTTAAACAAGTTGTCTTTATATAAAATTGACTGGACATCTGTTCAAAACTTGAAATTATTTGATTTTTATTGCAAACTATTGCTAAAGTTCCCATAGATGTCCACCATCTGCAATATTGCGAGAGTTTGCTACAGTAAAACAAATTCTACCTTGAGACATTCAAGTTCTTTTATCAAATTACTTCGTTTTATTGCATCGCAAACCTTCTGCAAAGGAGTTATAAAAACATTGATGGTTGCCATGACTCTTGATCAACTAGTTTTATTTCAAGTTCTGATAGGCGTGGTAAAATGTAAGGTGTAAAGAAGCAAAGAAGCACAAATCTATGCCTTTGGACCACATTCCCCTTTCATTAAAACATGGACAAGCTCAAGTGCTGGATGCCCGCCATGAACAACACAAATTTCTGCCGGTGGCACTGCATTTTGAATACGGCCTTCAGTCCAATAAATCTGTGATAAAAGTTTCATCAGGAGTTTCTGTTTTTTTTTCATCCCGAATAACCTTGGTACGCCATTTAAGATGTTATTAGAAGATATTTTCACATTTCCTTGAGAGGTATTTTACGGAAAAAAAGGATTTCAGAATAAATTAGCATATCATTTTGGTGGTTTTTTTTGGCATTGCTTCTGCATTTTACGATCCTGTGACTTTCCACCAGTGAATGTAGCATGCATGGTTTCTTAAATAGATGATGAAGTCATCGAAACTTTGTTAAGGCTGGGTGCAGAGGAGGAGCAAATGAAACCATTACTTAAGACTTACGTATGCTAAACAAAAAAGATGGCACGAGCTTTTCTCATGGGCAGATCAGATGGAATTCATTGTACAGGGTTCTTCCAGAAATTTCATTTTCAACTTCCCTGACTTTTCCAGGTTGTTAAAAAAATTTCCGAACCAATGAAATTGATATATGCCAATGTTATCCACGATTTTGCAAAATCGACACAGGACAATATTCAATATTTTGCAAAACTAATGAAGTTTCGAAAAAAAATGTTCACATTTTACAATTTTGTACTCGGGAAAGGTTGAGAATTTTGTAAATTGTACTTGGGAAAGGGTGAACATTTTGAAAATTTGTCCTCGGAATAGGTGAAAAACTTTTGTAAATCAGTTCTCGGAAAAAAGTTGAAAATTTTGCAAATTTGTCCTCGGAAATTGTTGAAACGTTTGCAAATGGGCCCCGAGTTAATCACGTATAAGCATTAATTTTGCAAAGATCGTGACATCACAAATACGTTGAATTTCCCTGACTCTTTCAAAATGCATTTTGACTTTTCCAGACATTTTCCAGTTCCCTAACTTTCCATGGTTTTCCAGGTCTGGGGGTACACTGTTTAATCCAAAAACTGTGTATTTCAAACCTAATTGTTCTCCTAACTTTCTGATGCTTTAAAGTCAAGTGACTAAAAAGGAATCACGGAGAATGATAAAACACAGTTGCTGCAACCTTTCTTAGAATCTTGCCAATTGCAACTATTTATCAAAGGTATGTCTGTCGAGACAAATTCTATTATGGCACTTTCTGCAACTCTCCCATTTATCCGCTAGGAAAACATTTACTTTCAATAATGGTGGACCATTGTAAACAAACAACAATTTGGGGTGACGTCTACAGCTTGTTCAAGAACATCAATACCAATGTGAGAGCTCAACAACATGCAAATTCAACGATACAAAGAAGAAATTAATTACCTGGGGCATGTAACCCAGTCTTTTGCCAGGAATTCCACTCTCCTTGGAGCCCGGGAGATGTCCATAAACCACAATAAAACCACCGTCCAAGCTAAGTCGGCCAATGATGCACCGAAGAAGAGTGGTCTTTCCACACCCACTTGGACCCAGAAGGGCATACCTAAAAGCATGCAAAATCAGCAAGTTAAATCTTATGATCATGGCTGGAAAAAAAGCATGTTAAAATGGAATATTTGGTAAATGTTGAACATCAAAGTTTCATGATAATAGCGCAGTTTTATCGGGTTAAAGTACTGTAGTAATCAACTGGTCAAGTACTGGACCAGACTTGCCATTTGCAACAAATAAATATTATTTAACAATAAAGTCAGTCAGTTTTTAAGCATGATTAATGTACGTTATTGAATAAAGTATTTTTGGGTAAAAAAACGAAGTTTTATTCTGGAAGCTGAAAATCAAGAAATTTGAAATTTGTTCGACCAATGAACCATCTCATCTCTGTGTACGGTGTCCAAAAGTTTGGATTTTGCGAAACCAGATGCAGTATTTTATTTTTTGAAAAACTAGTTTATAATGAATAAAACGATCATGCTAATAATACATGTGGCTAAAACTAATTTCAACTGAAAAAAAGAATACTGGAACAACCTTTAATAATATTTTGCAGGTAAATTTCCATGATTGTTTTCTAAGCTCGACTTAAAAAAAAATCAGGGAAAACACAAGGATGGTATTTTTGCGAAATGAAGTTGTACCAAAAACCCTAGCTTGCATAGTCTTACACAAAGAACATTAAAAATCATCTCTAATCTGACCGAGTGAAGCATTGACCACCCGAGGCATCTCAGGACCACGGTAAAAAAATCAGAATTTGTTGTTACAAACAAAAAAGTACGAGCATATATCAGGCAAATGCTCCAGTCAACAATTTCGAAGCATACATCTGAATGACGTCAATGGAAGCAAAAAATGGCATCAATAACAGGTTGAACTGACCCTCCTACATTATTTAGCCAGCATCGCTTTACAGCGCAAGCAAGGTCAAGTGAATGCTAACCAGGAAAAAAAAAGGTTAACATTTCCACACTTAATTTGCAATTTTTTTACAGCAAATATTTGACGAACAACGACAGTAAAGTGTAAGAAAAACAAATTAAAACTATGGAAAATTACAGTTTTGCTATTTATTAAACTTTAGTAGAATAGCGCAGTTTCGAAGTGCATGAAGTGCAAGTTTTGTAAATTTACTAAAGTACAGGAAATTTTTTGCTGAAATAATCATAAAAACGTTGAGGACGACGCCAAATGGAAACCAACTATTGCATATGTATTTCCAATATTTGAACAGTCTTGGAGGAGTTTTTTCAACATTTTACAACCTCTTCCAACATCTGAAAGAGGGGTCAGGAAGGCCTTAAGATACAGTTTCTGAAAAATGCCAAAGGAGTTAATTTTTTGTGCCAAACCCGGCTTCAGTAGAACATGTATTCATTTCTAAAAAAAAAAAATTGTTCTATGATGCCTCAGTTGTCCCCTAGGGAACTCCCTTGTTTTTATTTTAATGAAATTTCTGGTTTAATAGAAAAAACTTTCAAAGAGATTCCATTTGCCGAGGGCATCTCTGCAACTTGGGCAAATTTATTAAATTTTTTACAAAAAAATGAGAAACTAACAAAAATCAAAACAAGCCGGTTCGTCCAGGGGACAACTCAGGGATCATTGGACAATTTTACTTCTTTTTTAGAAATTATGAATTTCAGGCTCGGATTATGCACGTAAGTTGGGGGTCGACTTACGCGTAGTAAAATTTTTAAAAGCAATCCTTAAGAAATTCGTTGCACTTATCCATTAAATAAACCTGGACCGACTTTGATCTCATTCCATATGGATCGCCACTTTCTACGAAATGAAACTTTTATTTCCATTTTCATGTATTTTTACAAAAAAAAATGAATGGAGAAACCTACATTGGAAAAAAAAGTTTCCAAGTAAGAAATATTTAAAAAGTTGCTTAAGAAATTCTAACATTATGGGTATATGGGGCGGGGCTAAACTCAGAATGTGTAATGACAGACAATAAAAAGTGTCTCACTAGATGAAAAGATAAATATTCATTATTTGCAAATAATTAACTTAAAAATGTAGAAGATATTTGCCTTTTAAGGCTAAAAGCAGCACTTGCGTTATTATTTTTCAAGCAATGGACCTTATGCAGAGTTATGTATGGGGCTACATCACGTGATCTTTTCACCGAATCAGCAACTAAAAGAACGGTCCTCGGCACTGCCCCCGATTTATTTTCGCCAATGGCATGAATGAAACGTCACGTGATATATGCATGCTGACGAAATCTGCATAAGGTCCATTGGCTTGAAAGAGTCTTAATATCAAAAAGCATTCATTACATAGCAAATATCAATTGGTTAAATGTGAAGGTTTTAGGGCACAGGCATAATTTTATAAAGTCTGAAATAAATGTTCACAGCTTTGAACAATAACAGAAAAACTAAACGGATTTTCCCGGCGACTTGATAAGAGTTGGACTTTTACACAACTTTAAATTTACTTTGCATTTCTCCTCAGAGCTTCAGAAATGATTAAAATTGCTTATTTGCCTCAGCGCCATGTTGTTAGATCCTGCACTTAACATTCTACAGACATCGGCAAGAAACTTCCCTCCATTGTGCCCCTTTTAAAAGTCAGTTTTTTACTTACACGGTGGATTTCTTCACACTTAGATTCAGGTTCCTCAGAATCGGCCTACATTTCTTGAAGAAAATGTTCCTGTAGCTTTTTTGGGCATTTCTAGCCAGCACGGCAAACTCGCTGGAATCCATCTGCACAAGAGTGTTCTCGACATTTTCTGCGGCATGTTTGCCGTTACCGTTAATTATCGTGGAAGGTGTATGCAGAGTGCCATTGGAGAGGTGATGCTGCACGCACGACTGAAGCTCAATCCCATTCTTGGCTTCCATGTCTTCAGCGGAAAGCAGTCTGGAGTGTCAGTCCCAGAAGCTCAATGCAGTTGGAGAGTCCTTCGGCGGATGGGAATCTGTTGGAAACAAATGGTGAAAATTTATCAAAAAAACATTCCAACATGGGAACAATTAAGTCACCGTTGAAGCACGCGGGTCGAAAGCGATGCACAACTCCACATTTCTCCATTTTCAGCGCCATGATACTTGCCTAAAAAACTTGTAGCAGCTCAGCTAGTCCACAGTATTCCAACACATGAAAATTGCGAAACAGAATTAAATATGCTGCAGCTAGCGCGACATTTTCCTGTACCGAGCTTGTGCGAAACGTGTCTGAGCAAACAAGCAGCTTTCTCATACAAATGAAGTTGGGGTTGAGCGTCAAACGCAATTTGTTGAAACGCCAGCGAATGGCATGGTCCGAACGAGTTTGACGCAAGACATGCACTTGCTTCAGGGGAAGAACCTGCCAAAACTTCTAAACGGTCGAGTCCACTCGAGTGCAATTAGGCCAAATTAAGCAACTTGATCTGCTCCAACTTGGACGATTGCGTCGACGCTGCTCACTGCACTTTCTCACTCTTGCTGGTTCAGTGGTTCTTGCTATCAAGATGCGAGATTAACAAGAATATGTCATCCGCAGTTACGATTGCAAGGCCACTGATTGCGTTCATAGACCTAAGCATCCGCACCGATCTAACAGAATCCTGCAACATGGGCCTTGGATGAAGCAATCTTGAAATGGAGCTGATATCTGTGACATTCAATTTAGCTTTGAAAATATTGAACAATGCAGCAGTTAGTCTGTCATGCTCAATCTTTGAGTGCAAATTAAATACAGGGTTGCCACCACATTTGAAAAATCGACTTGCCTGACTTTTGTCCATTTTATTCTCATTTTTGCCTGA
>JAQGAO010004914.1:0-14338 GCA_034697705.1 Ommatoiulus sabulosus
AAAAAAATTGATATGGATTAATGAGCAAGTTTTGGTCAGGGAATTTTGGATTTTAGTCAGGGAAAAGTCAGGGAAATGGAAAATGAAAATTGTGTGGCCACCCTGATAATTAAACAGATTCAATTTATGTAAAAATTAGACGGTCAAATGACTAAATTGGTTTTAGCTACTGATATTAAAATCTAAAGAAAGGAATGTTACAGATTCGTCCGTTTTACTTGTTGTTAACGAAATTGTATACCAAAATGCTAGTAAAAGTGGAATGGAAAGGAAATACTTTGAAAGCGGAAATTTTAATTTTTGAAAATCAAAATTATGAAAATAAAACCGACTGTACATTTTCGAAAAACCTTAATTCGTATATGACTGAAGTGAATTAAAACAATTAATACTGTGCTACATTTTTCAATCATTGTTAAATAATTTTTTTTGTAAATAAGTTAATAAATAAATAATTTGTTCTATTCGTTCTAGTGAATAGCGTATAAATCTGAAAAGAAATGGTTAGAGAGGGCTATAAATACTGTGCATATTGGATGTAGCGTATCATTCGTAGTTGTTGCTTTCCCTATAGTATCTATAGCAAACCTACACCTGCATATACGATCGTACTCAGAAATGCGCCTAATTGTTAGGATCTACCGTATATTGATATATATATATAAACATTTTGTATGAATATCTCATTCAGTCATTAATTTAAGTTTAACGCTTTTAAATAGTTTTTTTTTGTTATCAAGACAACTCCCGTTTTTTAAAGTGCAGTTAAACCTGGGAAAGTGACCACCTTTAAATAATGACCACCTGTTTATGTTTACCACTTTTTAGCGTTTTTTCTAATGCACATTTCCTTCATAAAAATTCTCTGTATAATGACCACCTGTTTATTGTGTACCCTGACCAGTGTGTGTTGTCTTTTTTGCAATTTTTACATTGCCAATGTATCTTATAAAGTGACCAGATAACAGATGAGTCACCTTACATCCTGCTTTAACCCCAGTGGATCTCAAATAATTCAGCCAATCATGTTATTCAGATCGAAAAAATCACAGAAAACATGATCAAAAGAACCAAAACGCATTTAAAACAAGGAAAATTGATTAGATTATCTTAAAGAAACAAATGTGTAATAAATGTAATAGACTGTATGTAATGCACATGGACATGATGATTCTGTGTTTTTTTACTACATGGATTACAGTCTACATGTACAAGTAAAGTGTACATGTTCATTTTAATTTAATTCAGGTATTCTTTGTATAGTGACCACCTGTGTACAGTGACCAACATTGCATATTTTTGGTGGTCACTCTTAACAGGTTTTACTGTACTTGCATGTATTTTTTAAAAGTTTGAATCAACACTGTATATACATATACTGTATACTTATTTAGGGGCCATTCAAAAAGGACGTCCTCATGCTACATAAAATCAGTTCCGAAAGTAAAAGGGATATTGTGCTTAATATCGCATACATGCAATGTAGGTGGGTTATAAATTGCAAAAGTCAGTAAACAGGGTACCTCCAGTCCTGGAAAACCTGGGAAAGTCAGAGATCTTAAAACCTCGATCAGGGTCTATTTGAAAAAAAATCATTTTTCTCGAGCATACATTTTCAACCTTTTCCCAAATTTTCAACCTTTACAAATTTTTCCAAATTTTCTCGAAGACAAATTTTTAAAAAATTTCCAAGTTTTCCCCAAGGACAATTTTGCAACATCTTCACCTTTTCCCAAGTACAAATCTTCAACATTTCGTTTGGTAAATTTTGGTAAGAATTGTAACATTTTCAGCAGTTTCAGAGGAGAAATTTGCAAAATTTCCAACAGATTCTGAGGACAAATTGGCAAAACTCTCAGCCTTTTTAGAGCACAAAATTTACGTTTTCCGAGTAATATTTGCCAAACTTTCAAAATGTTAAGTTTTGGACATCCGAATGGGGAGAGGAGGAGAAGCGGGTCCTGATTGACCGAACACAATGCGGCAGGGGGTAGGAGGGAATCCAATTTTGGGCAAATTTTGAGGACGTCCTTTCCGAAAGGCCCCTTGCTAATGTGCGATTTAAATAATGTAACATGCATGGTTTCATTGTGATGTAAATGCAGGTATAATGTAATGTATGACACTACCTTTAATCAACTTTGGAGGGGGTTTCGTTGTGGAAACCTAAAAAATTAATGTTCATACAAAGCTATTATAATGTGCTGAAGGGTTTATATAGTGAAACCTCATTAAGAAGAACTCGTTTAATGCGAAATTCTGATATTACGAACCCATTTCCAATACCGGTCCTAGGGTATGGACGAATATTGTTAATTTTTTGTTTTCGTTTAAGACGAATTCCGAATTCGGATATTACCAATTCGTCTTAACAAGATTTAACTGAGTGAACTTCATACACGTAAGTCATGGCCCTCGATGCATAACGAATTCCAAACTGTGCATTTTCGCAGATTTGATTCCTTAAATAATTCTGCAATGAGCTGAAATGTTTCTACGGTGGAACCTCATTAAGAAGAACTCGCTTTATGCGAATTTCTAATAGTACGAATTCATTTCCAGCCCACGTCCTAGGGTGTTGCCGAATAATATTAATTTCTTCTTTTATGAAGAATTCCGAATTCAGATATTACAAATATTCGGTTACAACGAATGAATGCTCGAGTTCTTCAGGCATTTTCGCTGTGTTACGTTAAACCAAACTTCAGAGTCCAAAGTTTAGACTTTAGACGATATAAAAAAAGTTACTATATAAAAGGGAATTTCCCGTTAAAAGTTGCAGCACTTCCCCATTCATGCACCGTGGAGTAGGATTTCATCCAAACTTCGATGAAACTATAGTTCTTATTGTTGAAATCATGTTTTGTCTGACTTCTGATAATACAAACTATACGGTATATTTTGACGTCCCTTGAAATTCGTCTTAACAAGATTCAACTGCATGAGTGAACTTCATAAGTCATGCATGGCTCTCGATGCAAAGCGGATTACAAACTATGTATTTTTATAGTTTTGATTTCTCAAAAAATTCTGCAGGGGGAACTCAAACAAATTCAAGGAGTCCGGAGGCGTACAGCGTCCCCTAGCTGCCGTGGAAATTGGTTTTGTATTTTTTCGATAAACTAGGTGAAATTTTCTCTTTTTAATGCCGTTTCATAGCTCGGAGGGCCACTTTTTAAAAAATCAAAGGGAGGGTAAGGACCCGCCCCAGAAAAAGACCAGTAACACAAATCTGATAAGGACCATAGAAGCCTGCGGGATGCAGACGCTGTATATCTCCAGTGGCTTATCATCCTTGGATCGTAGTTGGATGACGTTGAGTAGCCTACACATTGCACTTATAAATTATTTTTTTTTCGCACCAGTCACTTTCGATGATTTACTTCTGTTTTGATTTCCATGCACCAAGGCAATCCACGCCTTTCTTGGGTAATACGGGGTTAAGGAGATAGCCGAGCTGCAAGTCACGTGACCTGTGGAAATTCAGGTTATGCTCAAAAGTGTTGAGTTATAACGAAGTGAGAGACAACAACATGAATTATACATGGTGTATGGTGCTGGACATGTGCACACCTGTGGTTTGAATGAATTTCAGATACGCATTTTGCTGTAACATATACTAGTTTATTTTGTTGAACTCTTTATCCCACAGCAGTGTTGGACATTAGTCCAATAAATTTTCAATCATGGCTAAAATTGACGACTAAAATAGTAATTCTTTAATTGAAATGACTAATTTAGTCGATAATCGTATTGTAGAGTTGGTCGCTCGATCAGAATAAAGTATTAGTCGAAGAAAATGTTCAATCATGACCAAAATTTGATGACAAATAGCCTCGGAGCAAGGCAATTGTTTCGAATTTTCCGACAGTTTCGGAAAGTTTTTCGACATATATTGCTAATTTTCCGAATTTTTCGACAATTATTTGAATTTATGAGTTTAAGTAATGGCAAGTTTGATGTTACTTGACTCTACCAAATTATGTTTATTAAATTTGCTTGTTTATTTAATTTTATAGATTGGCGGATTTTTTGCTAATTTTCGACAGTTAGGAAGATTTTTCGACAATTTTGCTAATTTTCGACAGTTAGGAAGATTTTTCGACAATTTTGCTAATTTTCGACAGTTAGGAAGATTTTTCGGCAGTGGACCTTATGCAAGGCTGACAATTAAAAAAACGTACATCGCGCACTGCCTCCGGGTAATTTTCGCAAAATGGAATGAATGTCACCATTGTGATTAACTTGTGAAATTTTAGAAAAAGTTGCAAAATTGTCGAAACATTTGTAAAATTGTGGAAACTGCAATATTTTCGAATATTAGCAAAATTGTCGAAAATTGGCAAAATTTTTGTAAAATTTGAAATTTTTTTTATAAAAGTTGAAAAATGATCGAAATTTAGCAAAATTGACGAATAATTTTCGAAAATTGCTTAGATAATTCCCCAGTTCCAACCATAGATACGAAGTTAGACAGTAAGTCGTTGCATATACGACTAGTGTACGGAATAAACGACTTTTGGTCTAATTAGGCTAGATTACTAATTGACTACTGATCAATCATCAATCGGAAGATCCATGACTAACAACTAACCAAATTACTCGTTAGTCGTGACTAATACTGTACATTCATACATAGCCTACATTGACTTAGTTTAGATTGTTCAATCGACTACCAAATGCCCATCTCTGTCCCACAGGGAGGAATTTTTAACATTTTCTGCTCGAAGGCTGCTGATTTTGAAAGGTTGATAAATGCGAGTGAAGAATACACTCTAAAAAATTTGAGGTTCATTCGAGGTTCTTCGGAAAAACTCCGCCCTTTTTTTTCATAAAGGTATTTCGAAGAACCCCAACTAAAAATGGCGACCACATTACCACTACTGGACTTCAAGGAAGTTTCCATAGTTCTAAATGGTTCTTGGAGGAACCTCTTCAGGAATGTCACACCTCGTGAAAGCTGCATTCCAAAACCAGAAACTCTTAATGTTGCGTGCAGTTTCTTTTTATGTGTAACTGTTGGCTTTAGGAAGCTCTACATTTATTTCGAAAATAAAATTAATGTTTAGGTAATTTTATTTTGGTTTACATATTTCAGTTCACTCCATTGCAATGCTTTCGTTATGAAAACGAATTGCTATTCGATTGAATAGCTGTTATCGTCCTGAAAATGTTTAGTTCTGTTTAGATGTACAAATGCTATAGTGTACAGGTTAGCTCAAATTTTGTTAATTTTGTTAGGTTAGCTCAAATTACTGTGCCCAATACTTCAATTTTTACTCTATGCCATATTAGTTGTACACATGTACATCTAAATAGCACTAGATTTTCAGGACGCAAACACTTGCATATTCATATTTTAATTACAATGTAATAACCGAAATTTGTACAACGATCCCCCCTGCCAAATGGTACTATGCACTGACTGCAGGGTAAAGAATTGAATTGACTTTTTTACATTTGAATGTTTGTTCCAAAATGTGAATGAACGCTTTAGTTCAAAATGCTGGGTTATAGCAGCTAATCAGCCTAATATCACTTCGTTTTCACAATGAAAACATTGCAATCACATAGCTACTTAAGGATGGATGATACTGATCAGAATTTCGTGAACTGAAATATTTCAAAAGAATTGCCTTTCAAAAAATTATCATTAAAAAGGTGCAATGTATTGAGCCTTTTCAATTTATAAAGAGTCCTTTACATACATGTGTGTATAAAGGATCTTTTAAAAGGGTTCAGTGTATTGAACCTTATTTGTGCAGGTATTTGGACCCTTTAAAAGGGTTTGTAACGCAACTGCATAGGTTCAGTGTATAGAACCTTATTTGTGTATTTAGAACCTTTTAGAAGGTTTTTGACAAAGGAACCTTTTTCGGGGTTCTGCGAAGTACCTAAAAAGTTTCTCCTGGTGTAGCAAGGGAAAGAACCTCAAAAGGTTCTTATTTGGCATACCTTTTTTAGAGTGTAGAGACGCCACGTTGGAAATTACAAACAAATTTGGGAAAGTTGGTTGTCTCATGCTGTCATCTGACATCACAAGTTGCCAGTCGAAATACCCTTTATGGTCTATTCATGGGGAAAACTGGTTCAATTATATAGACAGAAGAGTTTAGGCTGCACTCCCACGCCCGGTCTCTAATTGAACCCTTTTGCTATTAGAAACCACTTAAGAAGTGGCCATAAAACAATAATTTGACGCCGAATTTTATTCCATGCATAGAAATTGATTCTGCTGTTGGCAAATTTGGGATGGCAATGGCAAAGTCATTTGTTGTTGCAGCCTTAAACCTGTTGCAGGGTCGTTGAATTTGCAATTCTAAAACACCTGACTTAATTAGGTAAAGTAATCAGCATAAAAGTTGTAGAGTGAAGCCAAATTGGTGCTTTCATAGCGCTATTAAACATATTAAGTGCTGGTAATTGCCACAAACAAGTTAGGCTTTATTTGCATTTCGTAAGTTTTTAGAACGTCTGAACATGCAGACTAATGCAGTGTTTCACTAAATTTGTAATATATTGTCTTTGTACTTCAAACAATGTATGCATACATATGCATGTACAGTATGTCCAGTTGTGAAGTTGTCAATGTCCTGTATGGCTAGGCAATAATTTATTACCATGATGTACAAGGGGTGTTCATAAAGTTGCGTCAATCATTTTTTTAAACGGCTGTTTGGATTTTAATGAAATTTGGTATAGACGTCTTTCTCACCGCTGCTGAGCCACTATCTCCTCGGAGTCCATCTTTGCTTTCGAATTTTAAGCACGTACAATATTTGAATCATATATTTTAATGTTGAAACATGTTCAGGAATGATGGAAGAATGTTGCAACAAATTTCATTGAAATCCATACTACCATTTTTTTAAACATATATATTGCGAAAACTTAATGAATACCACTTGTAAGTCCAGTTATGAAGTTGTTCATGTCCTATATGGCTGAGTAATAATTTGTTACCATGATGTACATGTAGATTTATTATTTTGTATTAATTTATTAAAATCATGTTGAGATGTATCAAACGTGTTGTTAATGTATTTTGCTCCTGTTTCCTAAACAATTTCTTCCTCGACTTGTTGAAAAAACATGTTATTTTGCAAAAATATCACATGATATACATGTATGATCAAATATTTTATTCGTTGTCTTTGAAATGACCATGACATGTATTTATGGTGTGTTACAGTATGTAAGTTAGTCTTAAATGCGCGTATCAAGTACCTTTAAACAATCATACGTTTGTTTTTAATAGATTTTTAGTCAGTTTTAAAAAAAAACCTTTGACATTAGTCATTATAGCACTGATATTTTCCATCGATTTTATTATTTTATTACTAGCAAATTGGTCATTTCTGACACACTTTCATTGATTGTATTTACCTTCTACAATACTGCGAATGAAAAAAAATAGGTGCAATTTCATCGTCTCATAAGGTGAATTTCGACAAAAGCAAGTGCGAATTAGAATAACGAAGAATAAAAACCGGTGAAAAACTCGTTTATATAGTCCGTATGTAAAATTTATTTTTTCCTAAAAACTGCATGTGCATGCATGCGTACATTTCGTAAGAATTTAAAGAATAGATAACGGTTCGACGTGGGTATACTAAGCGTTGTTGTTCTTGATATGTCTGCGGAACGCCAGGCACCCTCGCAACTGAAATGGGTGTATGCAAATTGGACAAACTTATTTTGAAAAATTGATTTCTTTTTCTGTTTGAATTTGTTTGTCAAATGTGTTGCGCATGTAACTTTTGACGTGCACTCGTTTTAATTGCTCTTTCCTAATTGCAACCTTGTTTATTTTTTCTGTTTTTGCGCAGGGTTTTCGGCTGGACTCGTTCACACCTGCATCATTTTTTCCAGTTTGGTCAGCCATCATTTTTGCTCGAGTTACCAGAGCTTTCTGCATTTCAGAGGTAGGTAAATTTGCAGTTGACCCTCACTGGTTTCCCTCCATGTTTAGCCTAGTGTGTGTTGGGCATAACGGAACTGATGTTTCCTCGCTTAGAAATGGTTTCATTTGTCCAACGAGACCTTGGCTGATATTTTTTTTTTATTGGATAGTACTAGTAATATTACTATCAGTAGGAAATAATGATTGGAACATTTGCGCAGTGAGCATACTAATGTCCTGAAGTGACGCTGGGTGACGTGATGACCGTCAACCAGAATTTATTTGCTTAGGAAATTGATGCAGTCTTGAACCATGGACAGAAAACTGTGGCCATGATTGAACTGACCATGAAAAATTAAAGCCGATCGAGTCGTTTTTATTCCGGAAGTAGTGAAAGTGGACTCTCCTCCGCCATCTTGATAGTCTCGTTGGCAGAATGTAATGCTACGTCCACACCGGAGGAAACAAAGAGGAACTTTTGTTGCTAATTGCTGCCATTTCCTTACATGAATTTTTTTTACATAATATTATTACAACATTTTTTTACATAAATTGCTACCAACATAGTTTACATAACTTTCGCACATGTAAGTGGAGTAATCATTAAGGAAATATCTGTTGTTACTTGTTTGCCAGTTGTTTCTGGAAACATCAACTTATGTAAACAATGTTATAACATTGTTTACATAAGTTGATGTTACATTGTATACAATGTAATTTTAATTTGAGTAAAACAATTCATGTAATAAACTGGCAGCAATCAGCAACAAAAAGTCTCCGTACAGTATTTCCCCTAGTGTGGAAATTGCCAACAATTTGTAAATTTTGTACCCTGAAATCGTGAAATGGTTGCAAAAATTCTCATTCCGAGTATAAATTTGCAAAAATTTTAACTTTTCAAAATTTTCAGCGGTTTTCAAGTACAGGTTTGTAAAGTTTGTACCCTGAAATGGTTGAGAAATTTCTCGTTCCGAGGACAAATTTGAAAAATTCTCAACTACATGTATTTCAGTGTACAAATTTTCAAAAATTTCAACATTTTCCGAATACATGTATATAAATTTGTGAAATATTTTCAAAATTTTTTTATGCTAATTTTGTAAAAATTTTAATTTTAAATTTTCGTCAGTAAATTTTGCAAAACATTGAATATTGTCCTGTCGATTTCGTAAAATCGTGGATAACATTTGCATATGACAATTTTGACATTACTATTGGTCAGGAAAATTTGTATAAAAAACTGGAAAAGTCAGGAAAATAGAATATATAATTTATGGGGGAACCCTGTATTAGATTGTGGCAAATTTAAGTGCAAAAAATCCCAAACGATTCTTATCCATAGACTGTTTTTTTCTAATTTTAAAAAATATTTAATTTTATATCAAGAACATAGAAGAAAAGCTATTGGTAGACCCCCTTAAGTTACATTAGCAGTTTTTTTTTATTTTATTGACCACCTGAAATTAGTGAACCCCCACAGTCGGTACATGGTGGTACTTTAAACGTTACCAGCGCTGATTTTATCAGTAATTAACAGTTAAACAGTTTCAATCATTTTGACGCAGTCGTGTTGAAACGATTAACATATAATTTTATATTATAAAGACCCCCCACCATTCATTTTCAATGGCCCTATAGTCAGTGATGGAATTTTAATGGTTCAATGGAAGGACTCACCATTAAAATAAGCGTCTACTTTCCTAGTTTATGTCCTTCACAATATGACTTAGTAACGAAGCGAAGTAAACCTAATTTACGAAAGTTATAGATTGCTGAATTTTCTGTAATAATTAAATGAGAACAATCTAAATTTTTGTATTGTATTGCATCAAAACGGCGTCAAGGTTTTCTGTTTGCATTAGAGGGATCAAACTTCCACCCCCCCCCCTCCTCACCAAAAAAAATAAATAAATAGAACTAAAGTTTTGTCAAAAAATCATGCACATGTCAGTAACATTTTTTTCGTAATGTTTAAGTACTATTTACCCATGTCCGCTCATGTTTGTTTCTTTTTTACATTTTGCCGCATATTTAATTATTTCAATGACTTACATTTTCACATTATCTCGATATTACCTAAAATAAGCTGAAAAAGACATGGAAAATACATTTAATTAAAAACTTTGGAAAATTGGATCATTTCTTGAGCTATTTTCCATTTAAGTTCAAGGGGATGTGTTGTGATGATCTTCAGTGTTCAAGCCCAAGTTCATTTTTGAAATTTCCTCATACAATAGTCTGATTCTCTAATGACAGATAAGTTCAAGTTATTCAAAAATTATCAAACAGATGTGGATAAATACTTTTTATTTAAAAACTTTGAACTGTTTTGACGAATTTTAATACAGAGAAATATTTAAACGAACATGCACACAATCCGGCATTTTACGCCCTGGTACCCTGTGTAGTGGAAATATATGACAATGCTGACAAGTTGATGGTGGTTCAGAACATTATTGAGAATGCATTCTATAGCTTACTTATTCACTACAAAGTGATCGTTATTTTTTATCTTTTTTTATCATGGTACTTTAAATTTACATTTGAAAATCCTACATTTCCTTATGGGGCTGCGACAGGTACACCCCCACGGACATGTCCAGGCATACCTGCATAATCGAAACGGACAACAACCGGCCTAATTTGCATGTTGACTAGCAAGTCTTTTATTTTGGAACCATAAGTGAGATGTCGTCCAATCTCTTGATCACTTGTTGTTTCGATTATGCTGCAACCCGAAATAATGAAAACCTGATCTGCTACTTCTTGCAACTAGCCAAAAGATATGCCACCAGGCACAGCCAACTGGCCAACAGTAAGATTACTTGGACTTGAAGAGAATGCGAGGCTTGGATAACCACCCAGATTTCCCAGCAGGCCTTGGTTGCAGCTCTGGTGAGGATGGGCAGCTTCTGGAACCAACCCCTGGGGAGCAAGGACTGTCCGATTCGGCCCCCGGCTCAATGTCCACCAGCAGACTCTGCCGGCAGAGGGCCTTGACCGTGTTCAGCGGTTCTTTTTTCTGCTTCAGCTTGGCCTTTCTGAATTTGAAATGGAACAGACCGCACTTGTGAGTCTGGGGCAAGGTTTCCGATGTCCTGGAGCCGTCCTCTGAGGACGTTGTCTGCGAGGTGGCTTCTTCCATGGCGCCAGCACTTGCAGATTTGATGATGCGGCCCGTTGCCTCGGTCTTGGGTTCGGAGTCTTGCTCGTTTGTAGACCATGTGGCCTCCCTTCGCGCGGCCTTTAGGATGCCCTTTGGTTTTTGCAGCTCATCACAAGAAGAATCTGTAGCAGGCCTCCTCATCTGGGATTCGGGCGGAGTTGGCGGTGTTCGCGAAGCAAATGGTTTCCATCCGCTAGTGCGCAGAGAAGTCGTGGACGCTGGAGAATTGGTGCAGTCACTCTCTGTTGAGGAATATTGATGTCTTTCCATTGCTGGAGAGGGGGAAGCGGATGAGGCATTCTTTGTGAGGAACTCTTCTCGTGCCCGCCTAATTTGCATGAGTCTCATCCCGGATTTCGGGCTTTGAAGAGTTGGATCCAGAGCTAGTGCCCTGACTCTTGACAACCCTTCCGCACTAGGGGAAGGTGGTATGCCAGTGTCTGTTCCACATGCGGGTTCCTGCTGTTTTGATGTAGAGACCTCCTTAGCGGCCTCAACGCTGTCTTGTTCGGTGATGGGTTTCAGGCATCTTGGAATCCGGCTCGCGATGCCAATGGGCTGGCCCATTAGGGTTGTCCTCTTGAGAGTCTCTGGGGACATTGGAGGAATGCGGCTGAGCGATGGAGACCCAGGGCCACAAGTGGAGCCTTCAATGGTACTCGCACTGGCGGACTTCAAGACACATTCTCCAGCCGCAGAAGTTTGTTGGGCTGAGGTTACAGAAGGGTCCGTGAAGCTCGTCGATTTCTGGACGCCGTTCATAGCACGGCTTCTTTGGATGCCCAACTGCGGGCTTCGCAACAAGCTTACAGGAGGTTGCTCAGCCAGTTTCTGGTTGTACTTCTCTATCATCGACTTGACATTGGGTGCTGGATCCTTGGCCGGACGAGAGGCTGCACGCCTTGCACGAAGCGGGCTCGGCTCCAACCCCGACCCTGCTACGGTACTGCTTGGAGCTCCAGAGTCCGATTTGCCTGCAGTGGGCAGCTTCAGCTTCCTGGTGCTGCGTGACTTCACCACTGGGGTTTCTGGGGCAGTGAGCATCTCCTCGTGGTCTGTCTTTGGCTCTTTTCGCTCTTTGGGGGTGCCCAGAGGACTGCAGACACTTTCCAGAGATGGTCGTTGGGATATTGATGGTGCAGGAATTTGACTAGGGCTCGCAGAAGCTTTCGCACTGATGAAGTTAGTCCTTTGTATCACTGTGTCCTCTCGCAAGAGTTTCCTCCAAGGCGTCGGTGACGGTGTTTGTGGTGGCGATATTACCCCGCAGCCACGTCTTGAATCCATCGGAAGTCGAGACGTAGTTGGTGAACCACAGCCTGTCATCGCAGCTACACCTTCCTTTGCTTTCTCAGATCTTCTGAGTGGAATCCTTGCCGTCACATTCTCAGTCTTCGTCGTAGCTATTGTGTCCTTGAGTTTGGAGGCGTCTTTCTTGCCCAGATTTATGGTGAACGTTATCCCTGAGCCTTCCGTGTCGGTATCGCTGGAACTTCCCACGTCTTCTGCATTCTGCCTTTGCAGATGCGCGCTTCTGTGCTCTTTGGTCGATGGACTTTTCTTTGGATAAGGCATGCATTCACTTTTTGGAGGTACCTTTTGAGGAAGCACTACCACTGCTGTAGTGCTGGTCTCTTCAGCCTTCAACCGCGCTGAAGCACAACTCGAGGACGAAGAGGATTTCACTGGAGAGAACGACAAAACGACAGAATCACTTTTGGCTAGCTTGCTTTCAGATTCTTTGTCATCACTGCATGTGGATGGTCTGGACACTGCTGCCATTTTTTTGAGCTTGGAAGTCCTTTCTGGGCGTATGGCTTGGCCGTTGCCTGTCTTGTTCTGTTTGGGCTTTAGGCTTAGTGTAATGCTCAGAGCAGTAGTGTTAGACTTCTGCTGTTCATCAGATTTTGTATCACCAGGACTGGAAGCATTGTTCCTTGCTGCTGTAGATGGTGACAGTGGACACACTCTTGATGGAATCTTTGATGTAACCATAACGGCTTCTGTTGATTTTCCTGTTTCTTCCATTTTGTCTTCGTATTGGATGATCTTTTCTGGGTTTCTAATAAGCTTGCCACGAAGCGGCTTTGGAGACACGCTCATATTCAAAGACTCTTTTGGGATGGCAGTATCTGAAACTCGCCTTGCTGTCACAATTTCTTCACTGGTGTTGGCAGATGGCATGATTGCCGTTTCACTTGTTGGGTTTCTTTTTTCATCATTTATCCATATTTCGGCATCTGTTTCACTTGGTACTGGAACACTGTTTTTTAAGGATTCGCCTTGGACATCGTTGCCCTGTTTAGATACGGATTCTTCAGGCTTTGGCACAGCAAGAGTGGCCATTAAATCGACGCCATTTGTGGAGGTCTACAACAAAATGAATATGATACAGAACTCAATTACAGTTTCAATGTAGAATAAACAAAAAATTCGTACATCTTTTTCTCTCCCGGAGTCGACGTCTTCAGCTCCGTGTTCTGAAGACCCTGATGTTGCGGATTCTAAAATAAAAGAAGAAAACAAACATTACATACTGGATGAAGACGTGTTCTACAGTGTGATTAAAATATTTGACACACTGTGATAAAAAATTCTGTTAAATTTGCCCACATTTATCTGACATTTTCAAAATAAATTTTTCTTCCCTGACTTTACCCGATATTAAATTTCGTGACTTTTCCAGGTCTTGGGGAAACCTAATTATATAGTTTTTGGTAGTAGTTTAAAAATCGGATAACACCGACTTAAATCACGCTTCATATTGGATTGTTTCCATGTTTATTTACTCTTTTTAAAAATTAAATTAAAAAAAGTTCGTAGTTGGGGCCATTTGGGGCCATTCAAAAAGGACGTCCTCATGTGAATGGGGACAGGGGGTGGCAGGGGGGGGGAGGGGTGTGTGACCAACTCGAACGTCCACTTGATAAAAAAAATGCCAAATGAAATCAGTTCCACAAAGTAAAAGGGAAATTGAGTGCAATATCGCATAGGTGATGTGTTATAAATTTCAAGTCAGTAAACATGCTGGGTAGGCCTACCTCCAGTCCGGGGAAACCTGGAAAAGTCAGAGAACTTAAAATCTCAGGGTCCATTTGCAAACGTTCAAGTTTTCCCAGCACAAATTTGAAATTTTTTTATTTTTCTCGAGCATAAACTTGCAAAATTTTCAACCGAGGTCATCATTACAAATTTTACCACGTTTTTTTGAAAACAAATTTGCAAAAATCTCCAAGTTTTCCCGAGGACAAATTTGCAACATTTTCCAC
>JAQGAO010004915.1:0-14336 GCA_034697705.1 Ommatoiulus sabulosus
AAATTCGACAAAACTAAAAACCAGAAAATCATTTAAAAACCAAAAACTTGAAACTTTTCAGGTTTGTGGCAAGTTAACTGGCAACTAAAGAAATTTCACAAAACCAAAAACTTAAAACTTTTCAGGTTTGTGGCAAGTTAATTAGCAACTAAAGAAATTCGACAAAACTAAAAACCAGAAAATCATTTAAAAACCAAAAACTTGAAACTTTTCAGGTTTGTGGCAAGTTAATTGGCAACTAAAGAAATTCGACAAAACTAAAAACTAGAAAATCAATTAAAAACCAAAAACTTGAAACTTTTCAGGTTTGTGGCAAGTTAATTGGCAACTAAAAAAATTTAACAAAACTAAAAACTATAAAATCAATTAAAAACTAAAAACTTGAAACTTTTCAGGTTTGTGGCAAGTTAACTGGCAGCCAAAGAAATTTGGCAAAACCAAAAAACTAAAAAATCAATTAACAACCAAAAACTTGAGACTTTTCAAGTTTGTGGCAAGTTGATTGGCAACTAAAGAAATTTGGCAAAACCAAAAACTAGATGATCATTTAAAAACCAAAAACTTGAAACTTTTCAGGTTTGTGGCAAGTTAATTGACAACTAAAGAAATTTTGGCAAAACCAAAAACTAGAAAATCAATTAAAAACCAAAAACTTGAAACTTTTTAGGTTTGTGGCAAGTTAATTGGCAACTAAAGAAATTTGACAAAACCAAAAACTAGAACATCAATTTAAAATCAAAAACTTGAAACTTTTCAGGTCTGTGGCAAGTTAATTGGCAACTAAAGAAATTTGGCAAAACCAATAACTAGAAAATCAAGTATATTGTAGCCAAGCTTTGCGAAACTAGTTTGTTGAATTTGGTTTGGTTCACGTATAAAGTTTCAAGTTTTTGGTTTTTAGATTTGGTTTTCTGATAGTGCGTACTTGGCTTGAAAATTTGGGCCCATTCAGCTATTGTTAAAAAGTGATTAATCTATTACAGGGTTCTGCCAGAAATTCCAATTTTAAATTCCCTGACTTTTACAGGATTTTAAACAAATTTTCCCTGACCAACGACAAGATTAATTGACCTATCCCAAAGTTATCCACGCTTTTGAAATTCGGGTTTTGCATCGATATTTTGCATAAACTAGCATAAAAACTTTTGGAAAATTTTGCATATTCGTATTCGGTGTTTGAAAATTTGACAAATGCGGATGAAAAATGTAGATAATGTCGCAAACTTGTACTCTGAAAAGGTTGAGAATTTTGTCAATCTGTCCTCAGAATCTCTTGACAATTTTAAGTATACTCGAAAAAGGTTTAAAAATTTGGAAAAATTTATGTTCGAAAACTGTTGAAAATGTTTAGCAAATTTGTACCGAATTTTTCTTTTTCAAGTTTGCAAATGAGCCCCGAGCAATCATGGAAGCATTAATTTTGGATTTTAACAACATTTATACGTTGAATTTCCCTGACTTTTCCAAAATAATTCATTCTTTCCCGACCTTTCCAGGGGTTTAAAGGTCACGGGGGGTGTCCTGTATTAGCATTACAGAGTACGTGTATTTATGAACTAATTTCAAGATTGAAACCAATAAATAGGCAGAAAATATTATTAAATTTCAAACTTTTCAAAAAATTAATAAGCCTCCATAAATTTGAGGCATTTTCAATCATACAGTGACGCAACCACGCATTCCATAACATGAAATTCCATCGGTCCGAAACTTGGTTTAAAAAATAGTAAATAAGTTATCAGCCTACCACATTTTTTTATTTCTTACTTTTTCCAAAATAAATCATTTTTCCCTGAATATTACACCCTTTATTATTATTACATGGTACGAGCATTTATTAATTCATTTCAAGATTGAAATCAATAAGCGGCCAGAATTTTAATTGATCCTTTATCGGAAAACTATTTATTTAATTTCAATTATTTCAAAAACTTAATGCGTGATGTAGTTTTGGATAATCCATAATTTGTGCGGAATTTTCAATCATAACAAAGGCTTACAGATAGTTACGCAACCATGAATTCCATAGCAACAAATTTCATAATGTGACATTGAGTACATGTCACGTAATCATAATTTAAGATTTCATTCACATTGTTTGTCATTAGTTCCGTAAAAATACTTTAAAAGAATAATCTTACCTATAATCCGTTAATTTTGCGTCCAGAAATACTGTTGAATGTTTAATTTTAACAACACCAAATTTGCCACTACTTCCGAAACAGCTGAACTGGTCGTTGACCAGGTGACTGGTCACCTGGACTGACCAGGTGGAAATGAAAGCTTTTCAACGGCGCTTTAGATAAACGACTTCATTGTGTAAGGAACGCTCATAAATTGCTCATAAATACTGTCACTAGCAACCATGATTGATTGGATTGATTGATTTATTGCATAGAACTATAATAAAAATAAATAAACAATAAATTTAATACGAATACAATATTTAATACAAGAGCTGCATTGGATTTTAAATTCAAATATTTAGTATAGAAAATGTATCATTTTATTATCCAGATTATCTAAATACATGTACAATAAAATTTTGAAAATAAATTATTAACAGGGTTCCCCCAGACCTGGAAAACCTGGAAAAATCAGGGAACTTGAAAATCTGCTGGAAAAGTCAGTGAAGAATGGTTTATTATGAAAATGTCAGGGAAATTCAACGCAGCTATGGCAATCCAAAATTAATACTTCTACGAGGTTAGCTCAGGGCCCATTTTCCGAGTGGAAATTATGAAAAAAATGTCCACATTTTCGGAGTACAGATTTGCAAAATTTTCCACGTTTTCCGAGTAGAAATTTGCCAAATTTTCCACGTTTTCCGTGTACAACTTTTCAAAATTCTCTAGGTTTTTCGAGTACAAATTTTTCACTTTTTCTGAGCACAAAATTATAACATTTTCCAAATACAAAATTTTCCTATTTAAAAAAAAATATTACGCAAGTTATTTAAATTTTTTAAAAAATGTCTATGTTAATTTTCATAATTGTCGTTAGTAAATTTTAAAAAAAAATATTTTCCAGTGTTAATTGTGGAAAGTGTCAATTTTTCACGTTCTCATTGGTCAGGGAATTTTTTTTAAACCTGAAAAAGTAAAAAAAAAGTCAAGGAAGTTGAAATTTCAATCAGACTAGGCAGTCCAGTCATGATGGACACCAACATTTTTAATTAATGGGAAAACATGAAAAACCACAATCGAGGATAGCCGACCCGGGAATCGAACCCGGGTCTACCGAATGCAAGACAAGGATGCTAAACTCGAAACCACCTTGCTCGGTGCAAAATTATCTGAAAATATATGTGTGATCAATTCATTAGAAAGAATAAATACAATTGGCTAAATTGAAAATCGGTAACATCATTTTCATTGTCTTTACTGACTTTTCAGACTTCATGTCCGCACCTTTGAAGTACTGGTTTTGGCATTATCTAAAAATACAAAAATAAAAAGGACAAATTCGCAATATATTATACATCCACGTTTTCCCGAGAAGAAATTTGCAAAATTTTATACGCTTTCCCGAATAGAAATTTGCAAAATGATCCACGTTTTACCGAATAAAGTTTTTTTAAAAATGTCACACTGTCAAAATAGACAATGAAAATGCTATTCGTTTTTTGAAATCTCCCTGAATTCAAGATCTGGAACTTTACAATTTGTAAGATTTTATCCCCTTTGACAACCTTTACAGAACATCTCGTTTTTGCGCTCCTCAGCACCATCAAACTTCCATTGTCCTTAATCTTGTCGAAAGCCTAAGCTAAACCCACGGGTTTTTGCAAGGTTTCAGAATTTTTCAGATTTGAAATAATAATTTATTTCACGAAAATTTCTGTGAAATTTCAGAACAAACATTCACTTTACCTTAATTAACAAACGAAATGAGAAGATATTCAACGATTCAGCTATGATCGTGATGGTTTCTAGAACTTGGTGTTTGAATTCTATTTTGAAATGACCCCCTTCTGACCAGTGGCCAACGACCTGATTAATTAATAATAGCTCTTTTGTCCTTTAGCAATTCTACTGTGCTCTTAGAAATAGCCCATATCCTGTTTTGGGTAACACCTCACCCCATGGTCAGTGGTAGTTGTCCAAAAAGTCCTTCTTGTTCCGGTCATTTGGAGATTTGGACAGTGGTCAGATGTTGAATTCTATATTACGCTGATTCGTTGTTAGTTTTTCGAGTTTTTTGAAATCCAGGTAAGTAAACTTTGTAATACTAGACAATAATTTAATTAATGCATGACTTGATTTGTTTTGCCATAAAAAGTGCGTGCAAAAACATGTTTTCTGTTTGTCAGAAAAACGTTTTGCATGAAACGAGGCTTAAGTTATCACCCCATCTAATTATGAGCTGAAATTTATTAAAATTTTAAAAACCTTAAAAGAAAATGAATCTAATATTTTAAACTTTTTTATTACTAAAACTCTTAAACCCAAGCTTGTTAGTCACAAAAGTTTCTGAAAAAAAAATAATTAAAAACCAGAGAACTTGGTTACAAAATCATAATATCTGAAATTACTATAAAAATCTTTAAAGTTATCTAATATTTTTTCAAATTTTGAGGAAAAAATAATCTGGATAAAAATGTTAGCTATTATTCTGTTATATGGAAAGAACATTTTTTTAAGAACTTGTTTCACTCGTTTGGTTTTTAAGACAAGTTGATAAAGTTGAAGAAATTAAGATAATGGATTAGCTAATGATGGACACAGTCAGTATTAAATACTAGTTAGTTTTATTATAGAACGAAATTAATCTTCTGTCAGATCTTTAATTTTATAGGAATAAGTAAAATAACCACTTCCAAATTTTGATTTTTTGGACAGAATAAAAATCACAAATTGGTGAAGAAAACATGTTAAATTTGCCTGGACCAAATTTTGAGAATTTATAGCTCATAGTGACATCTTTGGCATCCGGGTGATAGGATAAGCTTAGCCCCTCTTTCCCCCTGCCCCACAACAGTATTGTAAATTTCAACTTTCTAATTTATAGAAATTTATAGAATTTCAAAGGCGTTTGAAAAACTTTCAAAACAGACAAATGAAAATTTTAAAAAAATTGACAAAGTAAGATTCAATTTACCAATGCTGATTTTGAAAATATTCTAAAATCAAGAGTGGAAAGTATTAAAAATTTTTCGAAAATAACCTTTAGAAATTGTTGATAGTTTCGTAAAATTTACATAAAAACAACATATAAAAAGTTGACGTAATCTAAAAATTACGAGGAAAAATTTAGATTTAAATTGGGCGCCCCCTCACCCTCAGCGCCCGAATACAGTCCACTCCTTGCCACCCACGTTGCTACGGCCCCTGTTCTATGAAGTAATGCTTCATATTAAAAACATATTTCAGATAAATCCAACATGAGCATCAACTATAATATCGAGACAGAGATGTGCTCCTTGCGTAAGTTGTGCTTAGTGAGCGTAACCCAAAATATCCTGGAGGCTGCAAGACGCGATCCATCAACCATGGACAATTCCAAATTCGTCGCATCGAAAGCCACTGAAATGGTTCCAGAGCTTGATATACCTCAAACGCTGAACACCGAGATTATTGCGATCATTCGACCAGTCATGAAGGAGTTGCTGCACTGGTACAAAAGGTACGGTGACGTCCCAAGGGCCATTCTCACTCCTCATGGCACCGTGGACATGGCAGCAAGTGCCAGAGCCATCGTAGCCAGCGACCGACCGTTGTATAAGCGGTACGTAACAGCGTGCGAACATTGTCTTGAAGATGATATTTTCAAGCTTGGCAAACAGGTAACATCCCTCATGTTGCGAAAGCGATCCAACCCACACGCTAAATTCTGGTACGACGTCTACGGTGGACATTTCGACGTAAAAATCAGCGGCGGATCTCTAAGCCAAGAACAAGTAGTTGAGGGCTGGTATTGGGCGGGGCGTCATCGCAACATCAGCGCGATAAGGTATTTCCAGGAGAAAGCAACTCCGAAGTCAATCCAGATCATTCTGACCGGAACCTGGTACTGCAGGTTTCGTCAACCAGAGTATTTCCATGTAACACCCGCATTATGCAATACATGCCTAAGAGCTACTGTCATGGGCGGTGAATCGGTGAAGAGAGAAATGGGCACCATCAGCACCGGTTTGCTCCTCGTTCTTATCAAATGGCCCTACCAGCACCTCTTTCTGGAAAGTGCCGAACTGCTGATTCCGAATCTTTCAGAGCGGCAATTTTGGAGTATTGCGGAGAATATTTCCAAGAAGGTATACGCAAACTACAAGGAATATGACTATAAAGGCCTCTTCGTCAGCTTCTGGAATTTGGGTTTAACGAGATTCAAGAACGAGCTGATGGTTGACAGCGGAAGGTTCATCAAGTCTTTGTTTGAAAATCTTTTCTTGGTCAAGGATGATTTCTTGGCCTCTCTCGTGTTTGACCATATCTCACGAATGGACAAAAACATCAACTTTAGCCTTATTCGCGTGAGCTTCGGACTGTTCAATGATGAGGCCTATGAGTCGGTCGAATTTCTAATGAGGCTGTTCCGAAGGAAATATCGGGAATTGTTTTTAAAATGTCAGAATGCATTTAATAGGGAACGTTATATTCGTGCCATTTTAGTCAATTTCCAACCTGTTAACACAACTTGGAGGCAAGACGATGCTTTCTTAGATAAGTACGTGCAATTTATGTCCAAATACTGGGTTCTCCAAGGACTGGAATAGTCGGGCAAGAACGACTTACTCTTAAAATGTCACAAAAATTCAACTTTGTTAATGTTTTCGTAATCCAAAATCAATGCTTCAAATTCGTGCTGAGCTCAATGCCCATTTATGATCTTTTTAAATTTTTGAATTATTTCAAATTTTACGACGTAACAATTTGACATATAATATTCATGAGTTCAAGTGACTCGAAATTTTTGAAAATTATGAAAATTTCTTATTAAAGTTTGGGTAAAATTCTTGTATGGAAATACTCGTAATATCTGCAAGAATGTAAAACAATGATTTCTTATGGATACGCAAAATACATGTACTGCATTATCGCTAGTTAAAATCGGATAGTATGTACCGTACATTATATTACGTTTAATAAAGGTTTTACTTAACCATTATTTTTTGAGAATTTATCAGATATTCTTAAAATACAATGAAGTTGTTTCAGTAACCGTCGTTATTGAGGCGGGTTCATATTTTAATTTTTCTTTATACATTCAATATGAAACCAAAACTGATATACCAAACGAATGAACCTTTGTTCAAATTTAAATTTTGAGATGGGAGTTGCCATAGCAACTCCCGCCTAAATCTATACAGTTCAAAAAGCATAAGATGGTGAATGGTAGCCTCTTGGCTTACCATTGACTGTGGGGTTGCCATGGTATCACCATGGCAACCAAGATGGGATGCCCACAGACCACACAAGAACAAAACAGAGCATCAGTTAGTATATAAACCCCTGACTCTGTTTATTTGCATGAACTTTTCTACTTGTAGCACGTCACTCTGCCCAAATTCGAAATGAATTTCTCTTAGTAGAAATCCTTCTCTTTTGTACTTGGAAAATATTCTCCAGTGTTTATCAACATGTTTGTAAGGCTTCCATTAACCCTCAGATGGTTACCTTAAAAAAAAAACTTTCTGGCTTACCTGGGGGTTTCCGAGACATTATATTTAAAAATCCAAAAATGGTACTATTATGTTTAAATACATTACACTTGATCTATTACATCATTTTTATTCAAATAGAATTTTTTTATCAAGAAAAAACTACAAAATGGTAGGAATATATTTGCTGACTTTCTGGCTTACCTGGGGGTGTTTGAAACCCTGACCTCTATGAAATGGCGGGAAAACATTCGGGAGACGATTTCTTGACATATTTCAACTATATTTAGGAAAAGTCACGAAATTTCATAGCTGAAAAAAATGTCAATAACATGTTATAGGTCAATAAAGAGGGTGGGGGTCTGAAACACCCCCTATATAGGTAACCATCTGAGGGTTCAGCCAACTGTGATGAAAGATTTGGAGAATAAAAGTTCGTCGATTTAATGCTAAACAAGTTTGTGCCTACTTGTTATGCTGGAATCATTACCACTACTCCTCAAAATTCGTCTTGGAATTCTGCAAGGATCTGGAAACCACATCCACTAACGATAAGTACAATTGTTTTGACAATTAGATATGAAAAAGATGAGAGCTGCAAGAAAGTTTTAATGCAAGTAAAGCACACCTCTCACTATGCTAAATAAGAAGTGTGCCAGGTATCATCAACAAGAAATGACAAAAAACTCCAGAATTTATGTTTCAGGAGTTTTTAAAATAATCTATGAGCTTGATAGAATATCTGTGTCGAACTTCGGCATTTAATTCAATTCACGGATAAAATTTTACTGCCATCATTTACATGGGTACACGGGTCCCGAAATTATTGGATTTAGGTCGTTGTCCTATCTCTGTCGTGCAATTACTTCTTCGATAAAGTTGAAAGTAATGTAAATTTTAAAAAGATATTGAAATATAAAAATATATACGAAAAGTCTGTTTTCAAATTTCTAAGCACGTCAATGCGCAATGTGGGTTCATTTCATTTAATGCTATATCTACGAGTTGAATTTATTAAAGTTTCACAATTATTTCTTATTCAAATTGCTTCATTCGTACTAGCAGTATTAAAATTGCGGTATTCGGGAAAATAACATGGTGAGGATCTTTCAAAATACATTTATAATAACACTTACAGTACATGAATTATATTACAACAACCAGAATTTTTTAAAAGTAAAAAAATAAATTTTAAATAAATAAAAACGAAAATTACATGGCAAAGAAAAAGTATGGAAACACCCTCCCATACTGTGTTGCAAATTGTAAAAATCCAAAAATATCTTTATAAATGTTTGGCAAACACATTGCGTCAGCTTCATGAAAGGTTGGAACACTAAAAACCACATGTATGATACTTATTCCAAATTTCCGTTTCCTTAGCTGTATTTCACACCGACCCAAAACCATACCCCTGCTACTCCCATGCTTAAGTCTATGAAGGATATTATATCAGCCATAGTAATTTTATGTCTGGATAATTTAGAATATTTCTTATAGTTTATTGCGTCCCAACCTCCCCCAGGGTTCCCCCAGAAATTTCATCTTCAACTTCCCTGACTTATTTAGGTTTGAAAAAAAATTTCCCTGACCAATGACCACAAGAAATATTTACATATTTTCCAATAATGACACTGGAAAATATTTTTTTAATTTACTAACGACAATTTTGAAAATTAACATGGACATTTTTTTAAAAATTAAAAAAAATTGCATGAAAATTTTTTAAAATGGGAAAATGTTGTATTCTTAAAATGTTACAAATTTGTGCTCAGAAAAAGTAAAAAATTTAGCAATTTTATCCTCGGAAAACCTAGAGAATTTTGAAAATTTGTACTTGGTAAACATGGAAAATTTCGCATTTCTAATCGGAAAACGTGAAAATTTTGCAAATTTGTATTAGGAAGACGTGGAAATTTTGCAAATTTGTACTCAAAAAGCGGGGAAAATTTTGCAAATTTCTACTCAGATAACGTGGGAAATTTTGCAAAATTGCACTAGGAAAACGTGGAAAATTTTGCAAATTTGTACTCAAAAAACGTAGGAAATTGTGTAAATTTGTACATTAAAAACGTGGAAAATTTTGCTAATCTATACTCGGAAAACGTGGAAAATTTTGCAAATTTCTATTCGGAAAACGTGGGGAAATTGTGTAAATTGGTACATGGAAAACGTGGAAAATTTTGCAAATCTGTATTCTAAAAATGTGAAAAACCATTGCAAATTTCTACTCGGAAAATGTGCCCTGAGCTAACCTCGTAGAATTATAAAATTTGGAGTGCCATGACTGCGTTGCATTTCGCAGACTTTTCAAATTAAACCATTCTTCCCTGACTTTTCCAGGTTTTCCAGGTCTGGGGGAACCCTGTTAACAAAGTTGAATTTTCCTGATATTTTCAGAGTAAGTCGTACTTCCCCGACTATTCCAGTTCTGGAAGAATCCAGTATTTGGACATAAATTGCACAAATTTAACTACGATAGGATCGTCTTCGTCTTCCAACCAATTACAGTTTAGAAAATCAGGGAGAATTTCTGCAACAGCTTGAAGAAGTTCATCATTAAATGCATTCTGAAATTTTAAAAACAAATCCCGATATTTCGTTCGAAACAGCCTTATTAAAAATTCTATCGATTCATATTTTTTGACATAGAACAGACGGAAGCACGCACAAGATAGGATAAAGTTGAAGTCAAGGATGTCTTCCGTTCGTGAGATCTGGTCAAACACGAGAGAGGCCAAGAATTCATCCTTGACCAAGAAAAGATTCCCCAACAAAGGTCTGATGTACCTTTTGCTGGCAACCTCCAGCTTGCTCTTGAAGCTCGTCACACCCAAATTCCAGAACCTGACGAAAAGGCTTCTATAGCCATACTCCTTGTAGTTTGCGGATAACTTCTTGGAAATATTCCACGCAATATGCCAAAAGTCCCACTCTGAAAGATTCGGCATCAGCAGTTCGGCACTTTCCAGAAAGAGGTGCTGGTAGGGCCATTCGAGAAGCAGGAGGAGCAAACTGGTGCTGATGATGCCCTTTCTTCTCTCCACCCATTCACCGCCCATGACATTATCATGGAGGCATGTATTGTATAATGCGGGTGTCATATGGAAATACTTTGAATGACGAAACCTGTACATGTAGTTCCATGCAACTGATGTTCTTATTAGAAACGCCTGTAATTACTTCAGGGTTGCTTTCTCTTGGAAATACCTCATCGCGCTGATTTTGCGATGACGCCCCGTTAAAAGCCAGCCCTCAACTACTTTTTCTTGGCTTAGAGATCCGCCGATGATTTTTACCTCGAAATTTCCCCCGTAGACGTCGTACCAGAAGTTAGCGTGTGGATTGGACTGCTCTCGCAACATGACGGATGTTACCTGTTTGCCAAGATTGAAAATATCATCTTCGAGACAATGTTCGCACGCTGTCACGTACCTCTTATACAACGGTCGGTCGCTGGCTACGATGGCTTTGGCACTTGCTGCCATGTCTACGGTGCCATGAGGAGTGAGAATGACCCGTGCTACGTCACCGTACCTTTTGTACCAGCGCATCATGTCTTTCAAGACTGGTCAAATGATCGCAACAATCTCGGTGTTCAGCGTTTGAGGTAAATCCAGCTCGGGAACCATTTCAGCGGCTTTCGATGCGATGGATTTGGGAATGTCCATGGTTGATGGATCGCGTCTTGCAGCCTCCAGGATATTTTGGGCTACGCTCACTAAGCACATCTTTCGCAATTAGCACATCTAGGTCTCAATATTGTAGTTGATGTCCATGTTGGATTAATCTGAAATATGTTTTTAACATGAAGCATTACTTTCACGTTGCCAGGGGGCGGACAGCACCCGGGTGCTGAGGGTATGGGGACGCCAAAAAGAAATATATACACTACGTCAACTTTTTAACATGTTGTTTTAGGCAAATTTTACGAAATGCTCAATATCTCCCTTTCTTAATTTTCTAATATTTTCAAAATTCTCATTAATAAATTGAATGCAATTTTTTAATCGTTCAAAATTTTCATTTGACTATTTTGAAAGTTTTTTTAACGCCTTTTAAATACATTTAGCGAAACATAACTTTGTGTTATTTTACTAATTTTCCATAAGTTAGAATGTCGTAAGGGTCCTGTCACCTGGGTGCCAAAATTTCGCACCAGGCAAATTTAAATATTTAAACAAAAATTTAATATGGTTTCTTCACCAGTTTGTGACTTTTATTCTGTCCAAAAAATCAAAATTTGAAAGTGGTTATTTTACTCATTCTTATGAAATTAAAGATCTGTCAGATGATTTATTTCGTTCTATAATGAAATTAAGTAGTATTACTGACTGTGTCCATCATTAGCTAATCCATTATCGTTATTTCTTGTACTTTATCAAATTGTCATAAACCACAAAATAAGTAAAAAACGAGTGAAATAAATTTTTTAAAAAAGGTTCTCTTTATATAACAGAGTAGGCCTAATAGCTAACATTTTCATCCAGCTTATTTTTTCATTCAAATTTGCAAAAAATGGCGATAATTTTGAAGATTTTTGCAGTAATTTCAAATATAGGATGATTTTGTAACCAAGTTCACTGTTTTTTGTTGTTGTTTTTGTTGCAGAAACTTTTGTGACTAACAAGCCTGGGTTTTCAGAGTTTCAAAAAAAAAGTTTAAAACATTGGATTCATTTTCTTTAAAGTTTTCAAAAGTTAAAAAAATTTCAGCTCATATTCTTAGATGGGGTGATAACACTAACCTCGATCGTTTCATGCAAACACGTTTTTCTGACAAACAGAAAACATGTTTTTACACACACTTTTTATGGCAGGCCACAAATTAAGTCATGCATAAATTAAGGACAATGGAAGTTTGATGGTGCAGAGGAGCGTAAAAACGAGATATTCTGTAAAGGTGTCGAAGGGGATAAAATCTTACAAATTTTAAAGTTCCAGATCTTGAATTCAGATGAATTCCAAAAAACGAATAGCATCATTTTCATTGTCTTTACTGACTTTTCCGACTCCATGTCCGCTCCTTTGAAGTACTGATTTTTGATATTATCTAAAAAGACAAAAATAAAAAGGACAAATTCGCAATATTTCCACGTTTTCCCGAGAAAAAATTTGAAAAATGATCCATATTTTACCGAATAAAGTTTTTTTAAAACTGTCACACTGACAAAAAAAAAACCAATGAAAATGATGCTATTCGTTCTTTGGAATATCCCTAAATTCACGATCTGGGACTTTTAAATGTTGTAAGATTTTATCCCCTTTGACCCCTTTACAAAATATCTCGTTTTTACGCTCCTCTGCACCATCAAACTTCCATTGTCCTTAATTTTAGCCCCCATTTGAAGGAAACATTTCCAAGGGTCGAAAGGCCACGGGTTTTTGCAAGCTTTCAGAATTTTTCAGATTTGAAATGTTAATTAATTTCACGCAATTTTCTGAAAAATTTCTGAACAAACATTCACTTACCTTAATTATCAAACGTAATGAGAAGATATTCAACTATTCAGCTATGATCGTGATGGTTTTTCGAACTTGGTGTTTGAATTTTATTTTGAAATGACCCCCTTCTGACCAGTGGCCAACGACCTGATTTATTAAAACAGCTCTTTTGACCCTTAGCAATTCTACTGTGCTCTTAGAAATAGCCCATATCCTGTTTGGGTAATACCGTACCCCTCATGGTCAGTGGTAGTGGATCAAAAAGTTCTTCTTGTTCCGGTCATTTGCAGATTTAGACAGCGGTCAGATGTTGAATTCTATATTACGCTGATTCGTTGTTAGTTTTCCGAGTTTTTTGAATTCCAGGTAAGTAAACTTTGTAATACCAGACAATAATTTAATTAATGCATGACTTGATTTGTTTTTTTGCCATAAAACGTGCGTGCAAAAACATGTTTTCTGTTTGTCAGAAAAACGTGTTGCATAAAACGAGGCTTAAGTTATCACCCCATCTAAGATCATGAGCTGAAATTTCTTAAAATTTTAAAAACATTACAAGAAAATGAATCTTATGTTTTGAATTTTTTTATTGCTGAAACTCTAAAACCCAAGCTTGTTAGTCACAAAAGTTTCTGAAAATAATAAAAAATAAAAACCACCGAACTTGGTTACAAAATCATCCTATATCGGAAATTACTATAAAAATCTTTAAAAATATCGAATATTTTGCAAATTTGAATGAAAAAATAATCTGAATAAAAATGTTAGCTATTATTCTGTTATATAGAGAGAACGTTTTTTTAAAAAAATATTTCACTCGTTTGTTCTTCAGAGATTGTTTATGATAATTTGATAAAGTTGAAGAAATTAAAATAATGGATTAGCTAATGATGGTCACAGTCAGTAATACTAGTTAATTTTATTATAGATCGAAATCAATCATCTGACATCTTTAATTTCATAGGAATAAGACAACAACAGTACTTACAACAGTATGATGATTTTGAAAATATTCAAAAATCAAGAGTGGAAAGTATTAAAAAATTTCCAAAAATTAACCTCAGAAATTGTTGATAGTTTCGTAAAATTTACATAAAAACAACATATAAAAAGTGGCCGAAATCTAAAAATTACGAGGAAAAATTTAGATTTAAATTGGGCGCCCCCTCAGCGCCCGGGTGCAGTCCACCCACTGGCACCAAAGTTGCTATGGCTCTGTTCTATGAAGTAATGTTTCATATTAAAAACATATTTCAGATTAATCCAACATGGGCATCAACTATAATATCGAG
>JAQGAO010004916.1:0-14335 GCA_034697705.1 Ommatoiulus sabulosus
GGGGGGTTTCACCGATTCATAATGAAAGCTATATTTTTCGAAGAAATTAGATTAGAAAACCTCGGTGGATTTTCGTCGATCTCAATTTCAAAGAACTTCACCAAAGTCAAAAAAGTTTGTAATAACTTTTTTTTCAGTAATTTTTTTTACGATAAAGGTTTACGAAATCTGTTTCCGAGATAAAATTGAAATTAGTACATCATTAGGGACTTAAGATTAAAAATACAGCCAGGGCTATACGATACCCCGAAATAATTTTCATTTTCATTTTTTTCAAACGGAAAATTTGTATTTTTAAATTATACAATTTTTCATTTAAACTAAAGGTTTTGGATACCCCGCGCAAATCGGTACTAATTTGTGACAAACTTATGAGTAAATTTTACCCAAGAATATGAATCATTAATTATTTATCCATTGTCCAAAATCAATTACAGAAATTAGTATGAGTGTATACGTTTGGGACATCCGATATAACATCGGATCAATATTAAAGTGTGACAAACTTGAGTAAATTTTACAAATATAAGTTTATTTATTATTTTTCCAAAAATCTATTCTGAAATTAGTTAATATTTTACAATGAGATTGAATCCATAGGAATTTTGCAATAAGTTATTTTTTTTCCAACAATTATTTTGATTTGGGACATCCGGTATAACATCGGATCAATATTAAGTGTGATATAAAGTGAGTAAATTTTACAATAAGTTTATTATTTTTCCAAAAATCTACTTTGAAATTAATAAAATCTTTTACAATGAGACTGAATCCATACGAATTGTACAGTAAGTTTATTTATTTTTTCCAAAATCTATTTTGATCTGGGACACCCGGAATTTTATGAGAAAAATTTACCAAATTTGACAAATCACAAATTTTACAACCAAATCGTTCGTTTTCATCAAAATTAAGTTTGGAAATTAACATTTTTTCCAGGATTGAAGCTCGTTATAAGCACGCGAATCCCCATCGAAGTAACGAGCTTATAAAAAGCAGGATTAATTTAATAATAAATAATTGGTCTAAAAATCGTAGTAAATCTTGTAGCGTGCTCCGTCTGACCCAGCATTTTCCCCACCCCCAAAGCAAACAGACAGAAAATAGTCCCATCATTTATTTATTTACCACGTACGTGAACATACGCATCGAGTCCATGATGATGATAATAATATATTTTTTTTAATTTGCTACGCATGCGATATTGCCATAAATTCAATTTGCGGAATGAGCTCGTATTTGTAGTTATATTTTTCCCCCTCATTTGCCTATCGAGCCAGGACCTATTTGATAACCTAAATGCATGCATGCAGCCACTTTCGGTATTAAAAACTAATGAATATTTGAAACGTTGATTAGATATAAAAAAAAAAAGCTCGCATGTGGAAAATGCATTATTAAGCGAAATGCGGGGCATTAATGAATATAGTTAGGACTAAATTATTTCATTGTTGCCCGGGGGCCTAATGGCACCTCCGTGGCACGACTAGCCCGATATAAATTACGCTGGAGTGGCCCTTTTTTTCTAATCAGCATTTATGAAAATTATTATTTTCATAATTCGAAGGCAGATGCTCCTGAAAAAATTTTCTAAATCCGAAACAATTTTCCTGTTTTAAACGCGTGGGAATACGGACATTTGCTTAATGTAGAACCAAATTATTCGTGGATTATGTTTTGCGTACTAACAAAAAACGCATTAAAAATAATAAAATTGCGTTTTTTTCTCCCCATTTGTCTAGTTTTGCCCGAAGGGGTACGAAATATATCTTTTTACCTAATTACGAGATTTTGGGGCAAAACTCGATATTTTTTATTATCAAAAGTTTTACTCGGAATTATAATCGTGATGTTTGTAATGCGTGGGAGCAGACATTTGCTTAATGTACGAGCAGTTTTTAATATAAAATAAAAAAATTAAGATAAAACTATGTCTGGAGTAGGCCTATATACCCAGGATTATAATTACTTTTACCACAAAAAATTATTTTTTTCAAAAGTTGTACTATAACTTATAATCAAAATGCTCGAATAAACTAAAACCATTTTTATATATCGTGTTGGAATCCAGACATTTGCTTAACGTTGAAAAAAGTATAAAAATAACGTAATGATATACAGTCGAACCTCGTTACGACGAATCTCGAGGGACGTCAAAATTAGTTCGTTTAAACCGTAGTTCGCATTATCGGATAACTTCACCGACAAGAACTAAATTTTCATTGAAATTTGGATGAAATCCTAACCCACCTCTATGATTGGGAAAATGCTGCAACTTTCATCGGGGAATTCTCCGTTATAACGCACCTTCTTGCATATTATCTAAAATTCGTTTTAACGGAAGATAGCGATATGATTTTAATGAAATCATACAAATTACAATTTTAATTTAATAAAATCATACAAATTATAATTTTTAATAAAATCAAAAATTATTATTTCTTGAAATAAAATCATACAAATTATTATTTCTTGAAATACAATCATACAAATTATTATTTGCATTTTAATAAATTCGTACAAATTATAATTTGTTAAAATGAAATCCTACAAATTACAATTTTTAAATATAATCACACAAATTATTATTTTCATTTTAATAAAATCATACAAATTATAATTTCTTTTTAATAAAATAAAACAAACCATTATTTTCGTTTTAATAAAATAAAACAAACCATTATTTTCGTTTTAATAAAATAAAACAAACCATTATTTTCGTTTTAATAAAATCATACAAATTATAATTTCGTTTTAATAAAACCATACAAATTAAAATTTCTTTTTTAATAAAACCAGACAAATTATAATTTCTTTTCTAATAAAACCATACAAATTATAATTTCTTTTTTAATAAAACCATACAAATTATAATTTCTTTTTTAATACAACCATACAAATTATAATTTGTTTAATAAAATCATACAAATGAAAAAAAAATTAAATCAAAATCAGAATTTTCAAACAAATTATTAAAATAAAGTAAAGTAATGAAATGGACCTAAACTACATGTCTTGAAAGTCAATCTACCAAACTCGAACATTTCTTAATTTGTAGATCTAAGATCTAAGAAAAAAAGAGTCAAATTGAAGCAGATTTTTTCATCAAATCTAAATAGAAATGCGTGGTGTACAAAGGGTTATAAATCGTGTCTCCCCCTCGTGGATCCCCCATTTTCCCTTCTTGAAAATGCACGGACCATAAACTAAGATCCAAGGTGGTGTCTACGTGATAAAACTTGATTTACAAACTGAGTCGGAGCAACATTACACGAGTGCAGCTTCTTCTCGGCTTTATTTCTTTGAAATTATTAGCGAAAATAGTCGATATATTCTCGCCGATATATCACGAATAAACGCTTATTTATCATTTCATTTCGAAAAAACTTTTCCCTTATCTTATTTTTACGCATTTCGTCAAAAAAACTGGAGTTGTTGCGGAAAATATTAATGGATCAAACAGTCGCTAATATTCGAGTGTTTCCAAAAAACGGAAATTTGATGACGAAATTTATGAAAATATTTTCAAATTTCAGTATCTATTTCCCCCCCCCCCCCAAAAACAGATAAGTTTTGATTTCGAGCATAAATTATATCTGATAGTGAGGCTACTAAATTAAATCCTCAGACGTTTTGGAACAAATTTACATATTGTATACGTTCGAAAATATTATACCGTTATTTATATACAATATATAATTTCATAATAATTAGCTGAAGGTATTGGAGTACCTAATCAAATACCTTATTTTGTTAAATTATACATGTTTGAAATTAGGTGATCGGTAATAATAAAATTCGAATTGGTCAAGCAAGCGCTTTGATGAAGAGTTATTGTCATTATGGAATAACGTTGACCGTTGTCCAGCCGGGTGATTTTTATAATCTCCACGTTGAAAATTATATGCGAATTTATAGAAAATGTTGTGATTTTAAAAATTATTAAATAAAAAATTATATTCTTATTTAAAAAATATATAAAAATTAGCTAAGATAAATATATTTTGACTACATATATTCTTATATTAAATAATATTCTATTAATTTTATATATATAAATCTTTTATTTATTACAACTAAAATATTTTCTATATAAATACTAAATAAAAAATTAGATAAGTTAAATATCACATTTTTATATTATACAAATATAAACTATAGTATTTATAATTATTAATTAAAAATAATTAGATTAGATAAAACATCATATTTTATGCATGTATTAAAAAATATAAACTTTTAAAATTGTATATATACAGAAAAAAATTAAAAAATAATTAGATAAATATATGCATGTATAATATTTTTATATCAAATAAAAATATAATAAGTTATATAATTGCATATATTTTGTAAATCACAAATTTAATACACCTCGGACAATTGGGAAATAGAAATATAAAAATCATCCGGATGGACAATGGTCAACGTAATGCCACGTCGACAACTACCTCATATCGTTTGACCAATTCTGAAAAAAAGAAGGAAACCGGAAGTGGCGGAGTAGTCACGTGCGACGCTCGATTAGATCTTCTAAAATGGCGGGAATTAATAAATAATGAAATCTTGGCACGTAATAATAAGGCTTTGATTAAACTGGACATTAACCATAATAGAGATATAAAAAAAAGGAAAGATGAAGCAAAAGGATGGAGCGTCGCTTGGAATCTTAAAACGAAGGTGCTTCCACTTCCGGCGCTCGCATTAAGAACGGATTTAAGCTGGGATTTGTGGAAATTGCCTAAATGAAAAAACGGAACAACTTCCGTAATCGCCTTACGGCTATTGACCCTCACTTGCGGTCAGTAATAAACGTATGACCAGAGGCACGTGACACGTAATCATGGACGAAAAAGAAAAAAGGGGAAATTACTATCGAAAAGAACTCGCTTAATACGAATTTCTGATAGTACGAACTCATTTCCAGTCCCCCTACCAGGATACGTCGAATAATGCTAATTTATTCGTTTATAACGAATTCCGAAATCGGATATTACGAACTCATTTAAAGGCCCCATCCTAGGGTATGAACGAATAATGTCTTCGTTTAAGACGAATTTCAAATTCGCATAATACGAACTCATTTAAAGTCCACGTCTTAGGGTATGAATAATGCACAAAAAATGCACTATTTGTAAATGCACAATTCAAAAAAAAATACAATTTAAAAAAACGTAGAAATTAAAAAAAAAAAAAAAAATACACAAAACAACGTACAATTTTCAACAAAAAAAAAATAAAAAAATGCACAACTTTGTTTTTAAAAAAAATAGTACAATTTTGAATAAATTAATGCACCAAGTTACAAAAAGTACAATTTTCAAAAAACGTACAATTTGAAATAACGAACAATTTTAAAAAACGTACATAAAAAAGCACAATTTTCAAAATATGTACAATTTTCCAATAAAATCTACATGTAATTTTCAAAAAAAAAATTACACTTGTCAAAATATGTATAATTTATCAATAAATGTACAATTTTCAAAATATGTACAATATTTCAATAAATCTACATATTTTCGAAAAATGTACAACTTTTAGACCCTTTTAAACAACCTCAGAATATGTCCTTCAATCGCCAAGTTCTACCAGAATCCTTGCCAATCCACGTCGGAGGCTGACAAAGTCCCCACAGTGGACAGTGGTCAGTCAACGTGTGGATGATTTAGATAGTATTAAAAAAAATCCTAATCAAATTCAGCGCCAGTTTTTTCATGTTTTTAGGTGTCTGTAGGGACAACAAAGGGCATTATTGAGGAATGGAGGGGTGGAGATGGGATGGAAAGGGGGGTAAATCCATCTAGTGGACAATCGAAATTCCTCCGATATCGTTACATTATCATTCGATGGCATATTGACAAAAGTCAGGCCATAAATCGCGCCGATTCAATTCACGGACCATAACTAATAGACTCTCCAGAGGCATTCATCTAAGTTGGAATAAAAAATAGAAAAAATCTGCCATTTTGGTTTGTAGCAAAAAGATGATCTGGAAACCAATCTATAAACATTTCCTCCAAAAGGTCTATTCGTTCGGATGCGTCACGAATTCCTTTTGTTGAGAAGAAACGGTCAATTTTTTTTTTCTTTCGGGAGATTGACAATTCGGAAAAGGTCAGTAGCGTGGACAAACAATGCAATTGGCATTTGTTGCTGACAATCGGAATGAATGTCACTCGCCTTTTTCGCAGCCAATTCGGACACTTCTCGGTGATGGACGCTCGCTTCGGACACGCGCAAAAAAACCTGACGATTAAAATGACCGGCTTGACCAGCATCTCGAAATAAGGACGGTCTACCGAATATCCGGAATTTGATGAATCGAAATTACTTAAGTCATATATATATATTATCGAATAATCTTTTTATTAACTGAGATGTTCATTTATTCGCAGTAATAAATTTTGCCCAAAATGTTCATTTTTCAATACTTCAATTTGTACACAGTGTTCATTATCGAACACAAAGATAAGCGTAGTGTTCCTTAATTATGATCAATTTATGGGGGAAAGTTAATTTTTAAAACATACACGTTCCTTTAATAAGTGTTCATTTTCGAGCACATTGAGATGCACTCATCTTTGAGCATTTTATAGATAGTGTTCATTTTCAAGCATCTTATGGCTCGAATGTTCATTTTTAAATACAACATTTTGCAAAAAGTTTTTATTTCAAAGCTAGCACGATGTAATAAATGCAAAGTGTTCATTTTAGAGCACGATGTAATGCAAAGTGTTCATTTTTGAGCAAATTTTAATGCAAAGTGTTCATTTTTCAGCACATTTTAATGCAAAGTGTTCATTTTTCAGCACATTTTAAAGCAAAGTGTTCATTTTTGAGCACATTTTAATGCAAAGTGTTAATTTTTTGAGCACATTTTAATGCAAAGTGTTCATTTTTCAGCACATTTTAATGCAAAGTGTTCATTTTTCATCACATTTTAATGTAAAGTGTTCATTTTAGAGCACGATGTTATACACATGTTCAATTTTCAGCACATTTTAATGCAAAGTGTTCATTTTTCAGCGCATTTTATTGCAAAGTGTTCATTTTTGAGAACATTTTAATGCAAAGTGTTCATTTTTGAGCACATTTTAATTGAAAGCTTTCATTTTTCAGCAAATTTTAATGACAAGTGTTGATTTTTGAGCAAAATTAAAGCAAAATGTTCATTTATGAGCAAACTTTAATGCAAATTTTTTCATTTGCCGTTTTCATTTTCCGTTACACCTCATTTTAACGTAATGTTAATTTTAGAACATTTTTTTTTTGGTGTAACATTCAACCATAGTTGCACGGAACAATTACTGTATACATTCAAGTGAAACACATCCAATCAGCCATTTACGAGCGACTCTTCAGTGAAACCGAAAACGCTTTCGGACAATGTGACAAAGCTTAAACAGCTTTGTCACATTTGTTCAAAACATTTCTCCCACTTTCTTCGACTTAATTTTTAATTCATGTCTAACATTTTTTACTATCTTTGCGTGTGACTAAGCGATATTTTAAATACTTTTTTGTTCATCTTTCCCCATCATCAACTCAACTCTTAATTCGAATTTTTTTTTCAAAGTTTTTTTGCTTGAAAAGTGCCTTTTTCCAACGTTTCTTTTTTGTCGGAAAAACTGTCATTGTTTCCGAAAGCGTTTGCGGTTTCACCGAACTGCATTTTTTGGCGTCACCTCAAAGCCTCTTTTTTATGTTTTTTCTATAGTTTTATTAATTGAGGCCTTATTAACCCCAGCGATGGTTTTACGACGTCATCCTATCGTAAATTAAAGTCGAACAGCTGAGTGCATTAACGAAGTCTATTCATAAAATGTTTAAGTGACACATTCAGGGGGGTTCAAACTTTTTCATCTTTGCCAAAATTTCAGCGTTTTATAACCGAACAATTGGCCTAATCTTCGTAAAGAGCGTAAAGAAAACACGTACATGACGCAAAAAATGTCACGGACTCGATAATTTTAACCTATTTTTTTTCGGAGTTTTTCATCGTGGCCAAATTTATGCGAATTAAAAGGCGGATAATGTTTTTTAAGTCGCGACATTCAGCCTCGTAAATATTAATTACGCCCATAGACGTCGCCCACGTTACCCCTATTTATATCGAGTGAAAAAAAAATTCAACTCCGGAGTCTCCCCCTATATAAGGATTCTGTGGGAAAAAGATGTCAGACAATAACCAAGAGTTTCTTAAAGACGACTATGAAAATTGTAAGAAATTTCTTCGAATATATAATAGTAAAAAAAAGGAAATTAAAACAAATGTGTAAAATAGTTGTAAAAAAAAGTTTAAAAAATTTCAAAATAAAAAGTATAACGATATGTAAATTAGTTCGAAAAATGTGTTACGACAATATAAAAATATGGGTGAAACTATTTGGAAAAAATGTTTGAAAATGGTTGAGAAAATGCATGAAAAAGTAGGAAAATGTGTGTTAAAATGATTGGGAAAATGTGTGAAAAAAGTTGGAAAAATGGTTAGAAAAAAGTTGGAAAAATGGTTAGAAAAATGTGTGAAAATGGTTAGGAAAATGTCCCAAAAAGGAATCTTAAAGTTGATTAAAATTATGATGCTATCTCGAATAAAGATATTCTCACACGTAGTTCAGTGATCAAAAACAACGTGGCATTTTAGGCATATATATTAAAATTAAACCAGATTTAAAATTTATTTTTAGAAGCCGAAAACCTTCAACGTTGCGTTACCCTTGAACATTGTCATAACCCTTCGACCCCCGAGTAAAGTTAAAGCCTGTTAATTCGATCGGCCATTTTATGTTTCCATAGATTATATGCAATGAAACGTGATTTATTACGACACACCATTTAGTTTTTGTAAGCCAAAAAATACAAATTACGTAGAAATGAGGAGAGACAGTTTTAGCTAATTTGATCCGCGCATGCGTGTCGACCGTTTATGTTTATCCAATGTTACAAATATAACTCATTATCCATATAAAATGAATACTTTAGATTTAAATTATGATATAAAACGTACGCCAAGTGGCGCCGCCATTTTTTACCATTGGCTTCGCGAGAGGGCGTGCACGTCGCTTCAATATTTAACGGTTAAAAACCCTTTTTCATGGACAGCGGTCATAAATCTGAGCAATTAGACGCGTCGACCGAGGAAACAATGGTCATCACCGAGCCCGAGATGACCAGTACTCGACTGGTCAAACAAAAGAACGCTTACATACATTATATGAATTCTTCGAAGATGAAACTCTCTATATCCCGAAAGAAAACTAAGGCCGGACACTCATCATAGCACTGGACAACAACTGACTTTTCCAGGTTTTAAACAAACTTCTTTGACCAGACATTTGCCAATGTTATCCACGACTTTGCAAAATCGAGACATCAACATTTTTGCAAAATTTAATAATTTTGAAAATTAGAGTATATACATGGTTTTGAAAATTTGAACTCGGAAAATATTCAAAATCTGTAGTCGGAAAAGGTTGAAAATCTTGCAAATAAGAACAAACGTGCAAAATAGTTTTAAAAAAATTTAAAAAAAATTAAAATTAGAGTATAACGCTGTAAATTAGTACGAAAAATATGGGTTGAGAAACTATTTGGAAAAAATGTTTGAAAATGTGTGAAAATGGTTTGAAAAATGCGTGAAAATGGTTTGAAAAATGCGTGAAAATGGTTGGAAAAATGCGAGAAAATGGTTGGAAAAACGTGTGAAAATGGTTGGAAAAACGTGTGAAAATGGTTGGAAAAACGTGTGAAAATGGTTGGAAAAATGCGTGAAAATAATTGGAAAAATGCGTGAAAATGGTTTAAAAAAACGTGTGAAAATGGTTAAAAAAAACGTGTGAAAATGGTTGGAAAAATGCGTGAAAATGGTTGGAAAAACGCGTGAAAATGGTTGAAAAAACGTGTGAAAATGGTTGGAAAAACGTTGAAAATGGTTGGAAAAACGTTGAAAATGGTTAGAAAAACTTGTGAAAATGGTTGGAAAAACGTGTGAAAATGGTTCGAAAAATGCGTGAAAATGGTTGGAAAAATGTAACAATTACATGAAAACAAAGAGTTGATGACTTCTGCAGAAAAACGATATCAGACAATAAAAAACGAATCTTAAAAGTTGCTTAAAATTATAGTGAAAGTTGGTGAAAAACTTTAAAATATGTAGACAGGTACTGAAAAAAAACAGTGAACATTTCCCAGAATTTCCTCAAAGAATCATTATGAAAAATAGTAACAAAAGAAATTGTCTCACACGTTCAGTGATCAAAAATAACGTGGTCTTTAAGTCATAGTTTTAATGCGATTTAAAAATATAATAAAATTAATACAGATTTACATTTATTTTTAGAAGCCGAAAGAAAACCTTCAAGGTTGCGTTACCCTTGAACACAACTATTCGACCCCCGTACATACAGTCGAGTAATATCACCATAATTCGTTATCAATTACAAAAAACACGACGTTATCACGTGTATTCATAGTGTCAGAAATTGAAAAATAATCGCCAAATTGCTCGAATATAAATAAGTGCTTCAACTCGCCAAACACTTCATTACGAACACTTACTACACCTCAAGGAACATCCTGGCAGGAAATTCAGTCATCAATACGAAGCAACCTACTTTACATCGAGTCGAAATCTTCCAGCTCCAGCAATTGGTCATCCCGAGCAATGGCTGCAGTCTTCGGAAATATCTTACTATTTTTCGTGATTCTCCAAACAGCTCTTCTGGAAGAATCTGTTGGAGGAGAGATTCCAGACAGCGGATGTGACTGCCGAATAACGAAAACTTGGTGCGAAATACATTACGTGACTCGTTTCCTCGTACAATGCTTTGACATTACCACCCGAGAGAAAGTACGATGTGCCCATCAACGCCTAAAAGATGTCGCTGCACACGAGTCATTCAAAGAATTGAAGTTTGACCTCAGAGATAGTAATTTGGGATTATTTCAGCCAGACTTCTTCGAAAATCTTCCAGTAACGGAAATCAACTTCTATAACATAAGCGAAATCCCTCGAAGTCTTATCGCCCCAGCCTGCGGTACCCTCGCCAGCCTGGTAATATCGACCAGCCCTGAATTGAAATATATCGGAGAAAAAGCCTTCGGCCAATGTCCGAGCCTGCTAGAACTAGAACTTTCTTTAACCGGGATCCGAGACATGTCGCCCCGGGCATTTTACGGTTTAAGTAACTTAGTGAGACTGAGTGTGGATTATAACAAACTGGCCAGCTTCGAAGTCTTAGAAGGAATCTCCCAGCTCAGCTATTTGGATCTTAGCCACAACGATATTGAAAACATAGATAGAAACGCCTTTCGGAACTTGAGCAACCTGCGCGCCATTATACTACGCAAAAACAAATTACGCACCCTGGAAGAAGGTGTCTTTGACCAGCTGACCAATAGTCAATTGGATATCTATTTGGAAGGTAGGTAGTAATGGACAACGTTCTTCGAGTCGCTTACCCAGGCTTTCGTACAATTTGGGGATCCGAAATGCGTGGGACCGGAAGTATTTCAGAATTCCATTCCATCGAGGCCCGAGCCATAACTAATTTACGGTCATGTTTAACCAACGAACTTAAGTCATTCGGGAGTCAGCTCTTCACCATTGTGGCTTCACACTTTGACAAAGCCATCTGTTACGAATAAGTTCTATTCAATTCTTTATCCTGAAGTTGGTACAAAGTGCCATTTGGCAGGAGGGGTCATTCTACGAATAAAGTTTTTATACCCAGCGATATGTTATAAGAATTATAGACACGATCATTTACGTTTTCAGATAATCCTCTCAACTGCGACTGTTCATTGAAATGGCTGCAAGATTGGTCCTCAAACCGCACATCAGACCTAAACATGAGTAGGCATACAAAGGCTACATGCAGTCCGAGTACAGAAAGATTGAGCGACATCGACCTGAGCCACTGCCCATCAGCGAGTAAGTCATCGAATGACCAATCAATGACTCGAGCTATCAGAAAATCATTTACGATCAATCCATGTATAATCTAACTCTTATCTCATGTCCGCGTTTTATTTGTCATTAAAAATTTTAGCAGCATTTCAGGAACACGCCTTTGATCGAGAGAATTCAACACTGAACCGTTACAGGGAGTGGGGTTGCCGAATCTTCCATGATGTGTACAATCATTATTTCCCTTCCGACGGTCTATCACGCATTCAGTTGCTCTGCACATACAGTACCCATAAATTCAATATACAACGCGTCCAGGAATACCTGCATAAGGTGGACATCAGCGACTCCAATAACGTCGATTTGCGTTTCAGTCTCCTTGGCAATGATTCGGGATTATTCCCTAACAACTTCTTAGCCCCTTATCCGGTGACGTTATTGGAATTCCATGAATCCGATATAACCCAATTCCCCGTGGGTCTCACCAGCCCCGTTTGCGACACCCTTATCCGGCTTGTCATCTTTCGGAGCTTCAATCTGACAAGAATCGGAGAAAGAGTACTCGCCAACTGCTCGCTCTTGAAAGACTTGAAATTGTCCAGCAACGCCATCGAAGATGTGTCCTCCGTGGCATTTTACGGACTAACCAGTTTATACAGACTAGATTTAAGTGGCAACAGACTGACCAGCTTTAACGGGCTAGAAGGAATACCGCAGCTGGAGGTATTACATCTTGTCGACAACGGTTTAAAATACATCGCCAAAAACGCATTCAGGAACTTGAACAATTTGCGATACATCGACGTGAGAAGTAACGCATTAACCACTCTTGATGAAGGAATTTTCAATCCGTTGACGAGTACTTCATTGTTAGTCACTTTTGAAGGTAAGTAATAGGATAAGCAAAAATCACTTCAAAAGATTGACAAAATTATTTTTATGGAATAACAACGATCGAGAGTTCATTGTCCATTAGCATTAAGTTGCAATCGTGGGATGGTTGTAAATATCGTTAAATATGTAGTTCATCTATTCAACAAATCTCTACGAGAAATCAATGTATATAGTCAATAAAAATCTCCAGGAATAAAACTAAATTTGCGCTTATTATGTATTGCGCAATCATTTAAATAACTGGTTATATGGATGTTAGGGATCATCCATAATAGGATGTCCTGTATTTCTCCAGGTTTTTCCCCTCCCCCCTTGACCTGTTTACGTAGCCCCCTCTCCCCACATGTCCCATGGAACTTTAATGGAATTTAACTTTTAGCCACTAACTTATAATATTGAAATACGTGCAGGAATGATTGCGGAAAATTAAGAAACACCCTTCCTACATGTATATAATATATCATAATATGTAAAAGTTTGTAAAATTGCCGCTCGACTTTTGTCGAGATAAAATGCTTGAACTTTAATCATGAACATTTTCTCGAAAAAGTACGACTTGCAACTAAGTAACAAAACAATTTTTGGTTGCTCAAAGATATGCTGTTTAAAAAAAAAATTATTTGATTTTGAATGCGATATGTTCAACTAATGGCATAACAGTAGTCCATTTAGTTTATGAATATCGATATAAGAATGCTATATCTTTTTTTAGGTAACTACGGCAGCCTAGATTGCACAAATTATACTAAATGGCTGCAAGATTCGTCTAAAGAACATCGTGCCCACGTCGATGTAAATTGCGATTCAGGAGTTTATAGTTGGGATGTGACATCTGCGAGGAACTATTCGAAAGTTGATGACGCAACGGATCAGACTTCCGGAAATTCTGTTACAGGCATCGCTGACTTCGTTTCGTTTCTGGTCTTTATGCTATTTAAAGTTATTTGATTCGTAGTAAGACTGATTGATAATAAACAATTGCTACGAAATAATAAAAAACTTTCTTTTCACTAAATGTTCAAACATAGTCCACTACTCTAATATAATATCCAAAACAGACCTTTTATTGAGATAAATGTCAAGATAATGGCCTGTTAAGCTACTCGTTTAAGTCGTAACACTGTCTGTACATTGAACATATTCAAACTAGCAAATTATTCTACCATTTTGAAGTGATTTCTTTGTAAGGATTGCAGCTAAAATTGGTCCCCAAATTTCAAAAGGAAATATAATATCAGAACCTTATTCCAGACTGCAAATATATCAATTCAAATTCAATTCAATTCAATTTCATACCCTGCAGTCAGTACACACAGTACCATGTGGCAGGGGGAGTCAGTTCATCTCAGTTTAGCACGGACTAGTGATCCGCAACACGATGGACCCCAGCATCGTCGATAAATTGGATTTTTCTCAGTTGTGGGCTATCCTTAGGTAATCCGTTCCAGGAGCGGATCACACGTGGAAAGAACGACCAGTAGAACGCATCTGTACGAGCACGGTGCTCCTTTAATGGGTTAGAATGATAAC